>JAQZBX010089107.1:0-12670 GCA_029593785.1 Cabassous unicinctus
GGAGGGGAGGGTGCAGGAAGGCCTGCCCCGGCCTCAAGAGCTTTGCTGAGGAAGGGAAGGGCGCGTGCCCCTGTCTCGGGTTACAATGTGGGACTGAGGAGCCCAGAGTGTGCCCAGATCTCCCTGGGGGTGCCACGGAAACCTTCCCACACAGCTGCTGAGACCCGAAGTGGCAGAGGGACTGCAGCAGGTGGGCAGGTGAGAGTGGGGTGCCCCAGCAGTGACCAGCACAAGCAAAAGGAGAAAGGTGCTGAGGCTGTGCAGGCAGGAGCGCCAAGCAGGCCCTTTGCATGAGAGCAAGAGGCGGGGGGCACGGGCCAGGCTGGGCATGGGGTGGGGGTCACGGAGGCCCTAATGGCCCTGTCCAGGAGAACTAGGGAAGGGCTGGGCGAGCGACGTGGTGCTGCGAGACATGGCCCCCATGAAGTCTCCGTCGGGGAGTTCCCCACGTCTCGGGCTCCGGCAGTGCCCTGTGATCCCCAATCCTGCAGGCTCTCTCCATTTCCAGCCCCGACCAGTCCAAGACCCAGGGCCGACTCGAGGGTCTTGGGCAGCCTCCCCACACACACTCTTCTGTTGCAAATTGTTTGAAATAAGGGGGTGAGCCATTGGACAGCGCCAAGGCCAGGGATTCCCGCTGGCCAGAGCAGGTGCCGGGAGGTTTCTTCTGGAACAGCCCAGGAATGTTCCCAGAGATGTTTCTTTGGTTTCTGGCACTAAGGGCAGGAGAACCGCCCCCCTGTACCCCCAAAGTAGCAGCAGCTCCAGGCCTGGGCAGCGAGACTGCTCAGAGGTCAGGAAACCCGAGCTCCGTTCCAGCTCTGCCTCCAACTTGCCTGCGACATTGGGCAGGTCAAGGCCTTGGGTTCCAGAAACTCTGACAAGGGCAGCCTCTCCGACCCCTCTCCATTCCCAGAGTGCAGCTGGCCTGGGGCCTGTGACCCAGCGTTTCATTTTATCTTGTCCTGAGTGGGTCTCGAGGCCAGATGACCCAGCATTTGGGGTGCCCCGTCCTGAGTGGGTCTCCTGTTTCCCCAGCAGGGCTGAGCATTCCCTAAGACTCTTCCCCACCCCTGGACCCCAGCCCAGTGCCTGCCTCCCAGCACCTGCTTCAGAGACGACGGCCAAGAGGAGCCCCTTCCTGCAGCTTCTCAAACTCCCTTCCTTCCTCCACCCAGGAAAAGAGGCCCACAGGTCAGCCCCCGCCCCTGCCCGAGCGCCACACAGCAGCCTCTGTCCCCTCCCCTCCTCTCCGCTGGGCCAGGAAATGAATCGTGGGAGCAGAGGAGTTTAAGATGAGGTGTCAGAGCCCAGGTGAGAATTACCTCTTGTCCCCAGGAGCTTGACAAGCAGCCAGGCTGCTGGGAGAATTGATGGAACCTCCTCAGAGGCGCCCATTATCAGGGAGGGCTGGGTGGAGGGGGAGGGAGGCTAACCCTGCGGAGCCGCCTATTTCGGGAATGGAGGCAGATCTTTCACTGTCTCCCAACGGGAGCCTCTGTCAGGAGACAAATGGGCTGGCGCTTTCATTTCACAATCCACTTCACTAACTCAGGCTGCTTTCTGGGGCAGAAGGGAGAAGAAGGTGATGGGGCCTGAGGGGTGCTCACCATTGGCCGGGTGGGGTGTGGTCGTCGGCCCCTGGGCACGCCAGAGCCCCCTCCACCATGGGCTGTGGCCACACAGAAGCCCCTGGGGGGGGTGTGGTTTGTGCCCAGGGCCAGGGCGGAGACCCTGCTTCCAGCGTGCTCTGCGGCAGGAGAGGGGCCCCATCCTCCCAGGGCCCCGGCCTCTCTCCTTCTGTCCCCACCCCACCCCACGCCAGGTGGCTCCCCTCAGCGAGTGCTGAGCGAGGCTGAAGGAGCAGCTGTTCTTATTTAACACATTACATTCACGCCCCCAGTGTCTTTCTCAGGCAAAGAATGGCCCGGTGAGGAGGGGTCGCTCTCAGGCCAGCTCTGTCCCTGGAGTCCGGTGGGAACTGGCCGCCTGCTTACCAAACCTGTCTCTCCTCTTTCTCTGGGCCATAAAAAATTCTAATTGGCCCTCAAGAGCCTGCCCGGGGGTGGAGGCGGGCTGGTGAAAATCATGGCTGTCACTCATAATCAGGTGACCTTGTATGGCAAAGATGAAGGGATTCTGCAGATGTGATTGAGGCCAAAGTCAAAGAGAGATCATCCTGGGTGGGCCTGGCCTAATCAGGGGAGCCCCCTTCCCAGGGCTTAGCCCTTCCTAAGCTCAGAGACTCTTTCTCTTGCTGACCTTGAAGAAGTAAACCACCACGGGGGCTTCAGCTTCAGGGGAATGGATTTTCCAGGCATCATGTGAGCCTGGAAGAGCCCCCGAGCCTTGGGCGAGACGCGGTCCAGGCCGACACCCTGACAGCAGCTCTGTGGGCCCCTGAGCGGAGGGACCGGCTGAGCTGTGCCCCGAGTCCTCCCCACGGGGACTATACTATGCATACCGAATGGGTGTTATCTGACGCGGGCGCGCCTGCCTGGCGCACGGCTGGACGACGTTTCCCAGCCTCCCTTGCAGTCAGCTTTGCCCACGCGGCTGAGTTCGCCCAGGAGGACGTGGAATAGGGTGAGGTGGGCTGGGTGAGCTTGAGGCTGCCTCAGCCAGGGGTCTGCAGGGGAACAGAGCAGGCAGGATATCTACACAGACATTAGGAGATTTATTGGTTTACGTGGCTGTAGGGCAGGCCTGCAGGCTGGAAGCCCTGCTCTCACAGCCTCCAACTGATTGGCCGAGGCCCACCCGGATTATGGAGGAAAACCTCCTTTACTTACAGCAGATGTTAACCACGTCTTCCGTTTACCTTCCCGCCACACCTCGCTATCGTGGGCTCTCCAGTCTAGCCGTGTGGACTCATAAAACTGCCGTCACAGAGGCCAAGCGCCGAAGAAGGAAGAGACGCCTACAGAGGAGGCCGGGGTCCCTGAATCGCCGCTCGGAGGAGGGAAGCCGGCAGGAGCCCCCGGGTTGGACTTGCCTCGAGCCAGAAGTGCACTTCTACCCTGTTTGAGCCATCAAATGCCTGTTAGGCAGCCAGCCCTGCCACGGCCCACACAGGGTCCCTCGGTTAAGCCCCCAGACCGCAGCCTCCACAGCCCCGGGGGCCACTGCTCTCTCTGGAGCAGTGACCCAGGAGCAAATGGAAGAAACCCCTTTTCTTGGGCCCCATAGCAGCTGAACTGTCAGCAGGATGTTCTGGGGCTGGACCTGCCCCGCCCCGCCCCACACCCCCAGACCCCAGAGGCCACTCGTGTCCCCCACTCAGTGAGTGGCATCTCACCTGGACCCTGCCCACAGGTCAACCTCCAAGGCCCCTTGTCCAGGACCCCTCGGGCTCACCTGCTGGTCACAGAGGCACGGTCCCGTCCCACCTGTGGGACCCCAGGCTCAGGCCTCCCCACCCCTGCTGCCTCCAGTCTTGGTCTGGGTCCTGCTGTCTGTGAGCAGAGAGGGAGTCTGGGGGCCGGGAAGGTGGGAGAAGGGCTACCACGTGCATCCATCATTCAACCATAGGAACGAGTGACACCCTGTGACGTGGAAGAGCCTTCAGAAAACTATGCCAGACGCAAAGGGCCACAGGTGGTGCGATTCCATGTCTGTGAAAGGTCCAGAACAGGCAAGTCAGAGAGGCAGAAAGGGGATTAGTAGGTGCCAGGACGGAACGGGGAGACTGCCGTCGGCATGGGGCTTCTTCTTGGGGTGATGAAAATGGGATGGAGTTAGATAGTGATGGGTGCACAGCACCCCTGGAGTGTACACTGTAAAATGGTGAAAATGGTGACTTTTAGGCCATGGGAATTTTACCATGATAAAAAATGGACCAATTCTTGTCTGCTCAGTAGCTGCCCTTGGAGGGAGAGAAGGGATTGAGCAGATGGAAGGGAAGGGGCAGCGGCCCCCAGAGGGAGGGGCGCCCACGGGAAAGAGGAGGATGACGTGTGCGGGGTCCCCCACCCCGCCAGGGTGCACTCTGCCGGAGGCTGGCATGCTCGATGCCGCCGTTGGCCCCGGGCTCCTGGGCAGGAGGGACTGATGCCAGGTGTGCCTTGTGTCACCGCAGCTCTTGTGAATTCTAGCCCCATGGGTCTCCATCCAGCACCCTGTGGCCCCCACGATGCCCAGAGGGTCCTGTGTGGAGGGAGAGGGAATGAAGACCCCTGCGGGCGGGCGGCTCCCTGAGACTGCACGGCTGCTAGGTGGTCAGGGTGGCTCACCCCAGGAGTTCTGACTTCTGGACCTGCTCCTGAGAAGGAGAGTGGCGGGGACGGAGCTTGGACCCAGGGGACCTGGGAACCAAGGTCGTGGGGCTGCAGGCCTCAGTGGGCTCTGTCCTGGCAGGGGCTTGAGGCTGCCCAGACCACTGCCCCCAGGGACCTCTGCCCTCTGACTGCTCTAAGGGAAAAGGCAGGGGGCGGGTGAGAGGGGAGGCTGCCCCTGCACATCCGGAGATGCACGTCAGGGCACTGGGTCCCCCAGACAAGGCTTGCAGGAGACTCGCCGGCGTGCTTTCCTCTGGCAGCGAGCAGGGCCCAGGGGGTGGGAGCTGAGGAGAGGGTGTCTGCCCAGAAGGCTCACTGTGGGGTCACAGGCCCACCCGTGCCTGCTGGCTGCCCCTTCTCTCCCGGGCTCTCTCTAGTCTGTCTCTCTGTCTGTCCCTCACTCCCTTTCGTTCTCTCCTCTTTTTCACTCTCTCTTGGAATCTCAAGTCTGGCAGCCTCAGCCTTCAGCTCTCACCTGTGCCAGTGCCAGCCGGGAGCAGGGAGCAGCAGCGCACCACATCGTACCGCACGGCATCACCACGGGGCGTAACGTGCCACGGCGCTTCACGTCAGAGCACGTGGCATCTCGCCGCATTATGCCAGATCACGTCGCATCATGCCAAGTCATGTAGTATCACACCATATCCCATCGTGTCTCGTCACATCACATTGCGTTATACCTTATTGCATCTTATCATGTGGTATCACATCATATTGCATCATGTCACATGGTGTCATGTTGTATCATGTATCACATCGTATCGCATCGTGTCATGTCGCGTGGTGTCATCACACCGCATTGCATCATATTGTATTACGTTTTATTACATCACACCACAGTGTGTCACATCATATCACACTGCATCGCTTTGCATCGGATCACGTCCCGTCATATCATGGTAGCACGTTGTACATTGCATCATATTTCATTACCTTGTATTGTGCCGTGTCATTTTGTCATTATCATCTCACATTGTATCATATCACATTTGATTACATCATATCACATAGTTTCACATTGTATCACACCCAGCACTCTCACAGACACACCCCCATTTCATCCAGCAGCCCGGGATACGTTCAGTCATCGTCCCTGTACAGGGACAGGTGGGGCTCCGAGAGGTTCTTACCTGAGGTCCTAACAGGCAAGAACGTGGCGAAGTGGGATCTTGGACCATGACCTCCCAGTTCCAACCCTTGGGACCTTCTCCCTCGGCGTGTTTTCCCCATACAGCTGAGAGCTCCAGGGCCCACACTGGGATGTGAGCACCCTGCAACCTCCTAACATGCCTGCGAAGGGCTCGACACGGCTGGAAGGATGAGAAGAGGGTTGGCGGCTGCGCTGGCTGCCCCGGCCACCTGCAGAGCGGACAGCTCCGAGCCCCAGAGGGCTGCGCGCAGACGGGCCTCAGGACAAGCTCACCCTGAAGCAGGTGACGGGCGGGATCCCACCAGCCCTCGAGAGCGAGGCTGGACCGCCTCTGCAAGCCTCAACTGGGGTGGGCATCCATCCCTAGTCAGAGCAGGTCAAGGAGATAACACCCTAGCTGGGACTTGGAGCCCGGTGAGAGCTTGTCCTGGGCTTCTCTTCTGGAAAGTTCTCTGAGAAATGTGGTGGGGGTCAGTCTGTCTCTCCAGAGCCACCTGGCAACATCTACCCACATGAGATAAACCTAAAGAAAGGTCATTCCCCTGCACAAGCTGTGCCTCCTACAGGGATCCTTTGGGGAAACTGAGTCTAAGAACGTGACTTGCACATCCTCTAAGGGGCAGGTTAGGGGTTTTGCTCCCTGGCTACCCCACAGCAGCCCGAGCTGCTCACGGCACCAGCTTCCCAGCACCAGATGGGGCGGCTCTTGCAATTCAAGGCTCATCTTGGTGGAAAATGAAGCTTCTCGTCCAGGCCTGAAGGCGGGTGGAGACAGGGGGCCGGGAAGGGAGGACAGGACAGGATTCATTTTCCTTCCTGGCCATCTCTCTTCCTATCTGGTGGATGAGTCACCTTGCCTCCTGCCTGGGAAGCTGCGGTCCACAGCTTGCCTCTTCTCATTTCTCCAGATTCCCAGCACCCGCCTCCCCGCCTGCCCAGGAGCTTCTCCGCGTGAAATGCCCGCAGCTGCCCTGAGCAGCCCACCCCGCCCCTCACCCCAGGGGCCGGGTTTCTGCGGAGAGAGCTGGGGCCGCCGGGTTAGCACCAGGGAGAGTTGAGCCAGGTGGAGCCAAGCAGAAAAGGGGTGAGAGAAGGGTGGGCAGAAGGCACAGGGGACGGAGCCTGGTGGCAGGATGCAAAGCTGGCTTCCTGGGCAAGAAATGACCCTGATTAAATGGCAGGCAGCTTAGCAGAGGGTGCCCGCTGCCCACTGCCGCCCTGGGTGCTTTGGCTCAGGTGAGCCTGAAGGTGGGTGCCTTCGCCCCAACTCTGCCCCTGCGTCCCCCTGACCAGCCTCCTCCCGCCTCCCGCCACCAGCCCCGCGACCTCCCTGCTGGTCCCCGGGCTCGCGCCACCGCCTGGCCTTTGAACTTGCTCTTCCGAAGCCCCCTTCCCCAAGAGCCTCTTTCTGAGTGTTTGTTTTCGACCACCTCCACCTCTAGGAGCGCTGCGAGGACAGCACGCCTGCCGTGTTCCCCTGACACGCTTGACAGGAAGTTGCCCAACTGCTGCCTCCTCACCTCGCACTTGAGTGTGCATTTCTCACAGACCGGCGCCTTCTCTGCCTCCGCACACACTGCTGCAGCCCTGCCACCCGATCCCCGCCCCCTCACGGCCAGCCCACCACCCCAGGGAGGCTGGCCTCGGGGAGGGATGAGCTCGGAGGCGCGGCCCGGTGACCTGCGCGCCTCTGCAGCCTCGGTCAGCGGGCAGCAGCCCTGCCCTTCAAAGATTTCAGGCTAATTACCTGGTGGACGGCCCCTCACCTGGGCGTCGTCTTCTGGCTCCCCAGGACCAGGTCAGCGTTTGTGACTTGGCGGGAGGGCACTGAGGCGGTGCCAACCCCTCTCCCTGCTCCCTCGCTGGGGGCCTTTTGCTGTTTGCTGTCCCCATGGCTCGTGGGCACTTGTCTCGGGGGCGGCTGCCGAGCTTCTCTGGAAAGCTCCTCTTTCTCCATGAGTAATTAATAAGCGCTTTGTGCGGCGTGGGTGTGGGAGGGGAGGTACTTTGAAGCCATGTACATGTCACATTCCACAGCAGAAATCCCACTTATTCATTCATTTATTTCTATTTGTACAGACTCGTGGTTTCCTGTCTGTTTCTCACGCACAAATCACCCCAGATTTGGCCAGTGGGGCCCCTTCGAGCTTCTGCTCCCTTTTGTCACCACCATCATTCCTTGAACGTCCCCTCGCTTCCTGCCAGGCTCCCCGCAGCCCTCCTCGGACCCCAGATCTCTCAGTGGAGAGTGGCGTCGCCACGCTGAGGTCACGGCTGGAGGGTGCCCTTGTCTCTGCGGCCTCATGGGAGCTGTGGAATTGACGGCCCCCTCTTGCTTAGAGCACGGTGGCTTGAGACTGCACATATGCTTTGCAGAAATGGGCAGCTCGGGCAGGGCTCGGTGCTGGCCGCTCGAGCGCCACTCAGCACCTATCGGGGCAGCCTGGGGGCTGGTGCATCTGAGACCCACTCTTAGCCCCCGTAGTGACCACAGCAAGCCCTTAGGACATGTCTGCCCCATGCCAGGCCCCTGTCTCAGTTCCCACACCCATCACCCCATTTCATAGCTGAGGAGACTGAGGCTCATGGAGCCTGGTTACTGGCCCAGGGCTTGGCAGCTGCAGAGGAGGCCTGGGCGCCCCTCCCTGGCAGCCCGTGTCACTCTGTGTGGCGTCCACCGTGTCCCCCACCCTCCTCCCAGGCCTGGGGCCCTTCCATCTGGCGCCCATCAAGGAGCTGTACAGAGAGGGACAAATGCAGGTTAAACGTGCAAAAATAGAAATGTCCACAGACAGTGATGGCGTGGGGAGCAGAAGGGGGCCCAGAGCTCAGAGCGCACGGAAAGCCAATTGTTCCCCACACGCCCGGCCCCCCAGAAGCAGGAGCCCCTTGAAGTCCTCAAACCCAAACCAAGGTGTATCTTTAACGGGTCGGCCGACAGGAAGGAAAGTCCTCCCAGGCACAGGGGCCGCTCGGGGACCAGCTCCTCGTTCCAGCTGCCGCAGCTGGTGGAGCCCAGCCCGGGGCCCCGAGGGGGAAAGACCGCCCCAGCTGAACTGCTGCCGCCCACACGAGGCAGGCGTCACGAGGGTCAGCCCCGGGGCCGAGGGCTGGGTGGTCGATCTGGGTAACGACATGTTTCCCTAAAACCTTATTTCCCACCATCAAACTTAGAGGCTCTGCATCTTTGCTGGGGGCGCCTAGTGAAATGAAAGCTCCCCTGCCCTGGTTTCAGGCCCTGCCCGGGGCTCTCACCTGCTCTGGGACCGTGGGCTTTTACCTGGGCACACCTGGCATGAGACCGTCACCCTGGCAGACTGGCTGTGAGGAGGGGAAGTACTAACCCTTAGCTGTGGCCCAATTTGGGTGAGAAATTCCAAGGGCACCCTACCCAAGGGCATTTGGGGTGCCGGGAGCGGGTCCCTTCCCCAGCCCCCACGAGGGGGGTGAAGCTCATATGCGAAGCCCCCTGCTGGACGAGCACTTGCAGGTGTCCATAAACCAGCAGCTCTGCCATTCTTCTCCTCCTGGCCTGCTGTAGGAACATCAAGCGGTGACTCCGCCTGCCAGTGTGTTGACTTCTGTTGTCGTTGCTCAAAATTTCCATACAAGCCACCCCGTGCCACGAAAGTTCATCTCAAGCTAGGAGACGGCTCCACGGGGCTGCAAGTTACCCCCAGGGAAGGTGGGGTCACAGAGGAGGGGGTGAGGACAAGGCTCTGGCCCAGAGGAGGGAGCAGATCCCCACCCCACCCACGCCCGCAGGCCTGGCCCCTGGTGGAGGGCTGGGTGCTGGTGAGCAGTGGCCAGCTGGGGAGGGTGTGGCCGGAGGCAGGGAAGTCAGGCTCTGTCCCTGCCTGAGACTCGCGGCTGAGCCAGGCTCCCACGCAGGCAGGCCATGGGCCCCGGCCACGCAGGCAGCCACGCAGGCAGCCACGCAGGCTCTGTGGCCTTCCTGGGACTCATGGCCATCGCCTCGGGGAGCCAGGAGTCTAGGGCGACTGGTCACTTGTCCTGCAAGGCAGGACGTGATTACTACTTCACCCGGGACAGAGCCAGAGGGGACCCCTGGTGACGCTCCAGGTGACCGAGCCCAGAAGAGCCCCTGCGTGCTGGCGGTGAAGCCCACCGTGCTCCCGGGCACACGCACAGGCCTTTCACACAGTCACCGAGTTCACAGCGCACACCCAGGATGCAGCTCCTGCGCTCCGAGCATGCCAGGGAAGGGCGTCCTCGTCCGCCCTGTCGCCCGCAGCTGCCTGCCTCGTGGATTTGTTAGGTGCACCTGCACCTACCTGGCTGCCCGCCCCCCTGAGGAGGGCTCCCGGGACAGTCAGGGCAGAAACCTGCTGCTGTCCGCCCGCGTGAGCTTTCCCCGCTGCCAGTTATTCCTCACAACTTAAAAATCGTGCGGTGATCTGGGGTCAGGCAGCAACAATCCACCACAAACCATTTTGGGGTTTAGCCAGGCTTTGGCAAAGCATATTTTTGTCTTATAAAGAAAGGTAAAGCAGACCAAAAATTTTAAAAAATAATAACAAAAAAGAGAATAAAGAAAACTTTGCCCCTAACTCCACCCCCCACCCCCCAAAAGATGACCACTGCTAACACTGAGGGACGTTATTTCATTATCTCAACATTTTTCCTGGACTTTTTCCATAGATTTTTTTTTTTAATATGATGGTAGATTTTTTTTTCTGCATCATTGGAGTCATATTGTGTTCTATTACCTGTTAGGAAACTGCTTTCTGCTCCCTGTACGCCATCTCTGTACACACTCCTAGTGAACATTATTTTTTAATGGCTGTAATATTTTTTTCAACAGATAAACCACAGTTCACTTAACTATTTCCCATGTTCAAACATTTAGGTGGTTTCTAATTATGTTGCTAAAAATATATATTTGTGTGTTTAGGATGACTTCTTCAGATGGCATCCCAGCAATTACACTGCAGGGCTAAGGGAATATTTTTAAGCTTGCGATATGCACCTTGCGAATTCCCTGCTCCCAGGGTGGCCCCACCGGCCCCCACCTCGCCTTCCAGTTCAGTGGCACACATAGGACATTGCCGCGTGCTAATGTCTATTCCCCTAATTAACAAGAAGTGGCACTGTGTTTTAATGTGCGTTCCCTTCATTAGTAGTGAGGGGGCTTATTTTCCCAGCTTTGCTTCCTAATTATATTTACTCTTCCTATGAATCGGATAGCCAATAATCTACCTAAGGCTGCCTGTGTACTTCCACTTCTTATGAACTCTTTACACACAAAGGATCTTAATCCCTGGAAGGCCGTGTTTGCTGAGAGGATGTCCCCAATTGGTGGTTTGCTTTTTGTCGATTGTCTTGTTTGTGCTTGCTGGTATGCAGAGGTTTCCAATTTTTATGTAATTTAATCTGTCCTTCTTTCCCTTTGTGAATTTGTCTATCGCTTCTACTCTTAAAATACCTTCCCCCTCTGGAGTTTTGATAAGTATTCCATTCTCTTTGGGTCTAAATCTACTGATTTTGAGTGTGCATTTTAATATTGTAATCTCAAATCTGCAGTTTGTCCGGGTGCACAGATCAAGGTGAGAAGCCAATTGCCTGTGTGCAATTGCCGAGGAAGGGGTAGCTGTCCACTTCCAGGCCCTCCTCTTGGCTACAGGCTTCTCCTCCAGGAGAACCGGAGGAGAGAGAAGAGGGTGAGAGCAGGCTCAAGGTGGGAGGGGGCCATGAAGATGCAAATGTCCCCACTGCTTTTTGCACTGATTTTTCTCAGAATGCTCTTTTCTCTCAGGTCTTGATGTTTTTGTTTGTGCTTTAAATCAGAGATTCTCAACCAGGGGCAATTTTGCCCCAAAGAGAACATTGAGCAATTTTCATTGTCACAGTGGAAGGGCGCGCCTGCCATAGCGAGCAGAGGCAGGGAAGCTGCCAAGCATCCTTCAGGGCACAGGATGGCCTCCCTACCTCCAAACAAAGGATGAGCTGGTCCAAAATGTCAGCGGTGTTGAGGCTGTGAAACCCTGCCTTGCAGTAAGGGGTAGCTTCCCTAGGGAAACTGGCTAAAACAATACTGAAAAGTGGTGAGGCTTTGGTGCGTCAGAGACAGCTAGCTGTCCTGCAATGCCCAATCTCTCCTTTTTCTTGAGTAGAATGTTTAGCAGGCACATATAGTCAGAAGAAGAAAAAACTGTACATCTCAACTTTACTTGCAGCTAGATAGAGCAATGGGATAAACTCCTGGCTGGTGAGATGCAAACAGAAGTGTCAAGGGGCAGCTTCAGGGACCCCATTTAAAAGTTAGTTGCCACTCACACCTTGCTTTTCCCTTTCTGCATCATGGAATGCAGATGTGATGGGTGGGCTGAAGCAGCCTCATTGGGCCATGAAATGGCTTTATAAATGAGAGCTGTGCGTGGTGAACCTACAAGACAAAAGGAGCCTGGGTCTCTGAGGTTTTAGAGAGTAGAGCCACAATTTTGGCCCTGAATAGTCTACCCCCAGACTTTATGGAAAAGGAAGCTGTGGTGGTTTGGAGCTATGTACCCCCAGAAAAACATGTTCTTGAACTTAATCCATCCCTGTGGGTGTGAACTATTATAAGCAGGACCTTTTGATGAGGTGACTTCAGCTTACACGTGGCCCAGCTGAATCAGGATGGGTCTTAATCCTATTATTGAAGACATTTTAGGAAGAGAGAAAGAAAGCCAGAGGGAGCACCAGAAGCTGAGAGTCAACCGAACCCAGAAGAGAAAGGAGAAGCCAGAAGAGGCTGCCATGTACATCGCCATGTGAAAGAAAAGCCAAGGACCAGGTCACTGGCAGCCAGCTCCAGAGTGCCGCAGTCCTCTGGGAGAAAGCACCGTCTTGATGACGCCTTGATTTTGGATTTCTCCAGGCTTCAAAATCATGAGCCAGTAAATTCCCATTGGTTAAGCCGACCCATTGTATGGTATTTGCTTTGGTGGCCAGGAAGCTAAAATAGTATTCGGTACCAAGAGAGTAGGGCGCTGCTATTGCAGGTACCAAAAAATGTGGAACTGGCTTTAGAATTGGGTAATGGGTAGAGGCTGGAAGAAATGTGAGGTGCTTGATAGGAAAAGCCTGGAGTGCTTTGAGGAGACTGTTGGTAGAAATATGCATGCTAAAGGTACTTCCCACGAGGCCAGAGAAGGAAGTGATGAATGTGTTATTGGAAACTGGAGGAAAGGCGATCCTTGTTTGAAAGTGGCAGAGAACTTGGGGAAATTGAGTTTTGATG
>JAQZBX010089108.1:0-12672 GCA_029593785.1 Cabassous unicinctus
AAGACCTTGTAGTAGGCGGTGGTTTCTTGGACCTTACACCCAAAGCATGTGCAACAAAAGAAAAAATAGATAAATGGTACCTCCTCAAAAATTAAACACTTTTGCACCTCACAGGAATTTGTCAAAAGGGTGAAAAGGCAGCCAACTCAATGGGAAAAAATATTTGGAAATCACATATCCGATAAGGGTTTAATATCCAGGATATATAAAGAGATGTTACAACTCAACAATAAAAAGACAAATGACCCAATTAAAAAATGCACAAAAGACTTGAGTAGACATTTGTCCAAAGAAGAAATACCAATGGCAAATAAACACATGAAGAAATGCTCAACATCACTCATGATTAGGGAAATGCAAATCAAAACTACAATGAGATATCATTTCACACCTATCAGAATGGCCACTATTAAAAAGACAGAGAACTACAAGTGTTAGAGAGGATGTGGAGAGCTAGGAACACTTCTTCACTGTTGGTGGGAATGCAGAATGGTACAGCCACTGTGGAGGACTGTTTGACAGTTCCTAAAGAAGTTGAATATAGACTTGCCACGTGACCCTGCAATACCACTACTGGGTATATACCCAGAAGAACTGAGAGCAGTGACATGAACAGACATCTGCACACCAATGTTCATAGCAACATTATTCACCATTGCCAAAAGTTGGAAACAACCCAGGTGTCCATCAACAGATGAATGGATAAACTAATTGTGGTCTATTCACACGATGGAATATTATGCAGCCGTAAGAAGAAATGAAGACATAAAGCATATGACAACAGGGATGAACCTGGAGGACATTATGTTGAGCGAAGCAAGCCAGACACACAAAGACAAATACTGTATGAATGTGTTACTATGAACCAAATATATTGTGTAACATATTGTTTGATTCAAAAAAAAAATTTATATGTATCCAATACATTTAATGGAGAAATGTATGTATTTATTCATCTGTGCTTACTTTTTTGTTTTTAATTGTTTATATTTTCAATTATTAAATGTACAAAATAAAGTAAAAAAAAAAGAATATATGCTATATGATCACATTTTTATGACACTATAGGGAAAAACCATTCTAATCTAAAGTGACAGAAAACAGATGAGTAAGTTTGCCTAGCAACAGGGATGGGGGTGTTGGATTGACTAGATGGAACACTGGGGAGCATTTTGGGTTGAGAAATTACCTCTATCTTGATCATGGTGGTGCTTATGTAGGTGTATAAATTTGTCAAAACTCATAGAAATGTACACTGAAAACATGTGCATTGTATGTGCGTAAATTATACTTCAAAAACATCGATTAAAAAAATAGTCATGGGCCAGAATGTGTACAGAGGAAGGAAGCCAGCACTCTGATCCTGCCACATGGGAGAGAGGGCTGCAGGAAGGCAGAGAGGCCAGGGGCGGCTGCGAGCGGGCCTGGCGTCTGGACTCAACAGAGCACAGAGGCAGGGAACGAGGCCCCCGAGGGGCTGGGCCCGCAGAGCAGCTGGAGGCCGGAGACATGGGACAGCTGCCTGATCAGGAAGAAAGCCCAGCAGCCAAGGCTGAGAGAGGAGGCCCGACAGAGACAAACCACACGCTTGATGGCCCACAGCTGGGCTCTGGGAGACGGTGAGCCCTGAGGGGAAGGCAGGGACCTCTGCAGAGCCTGGCCGCCTGCTTGCCGCACCACGTGGCAGGACGCCAGGATCACCATAAGCTGAATTTGGTGAGAAAGCATCTCTGCTGATGCTTTGATTTGGACATTTCATGGCCTCCGAACTGTAAGATTTCCACCCCCATAAAATTCCCATTATAAAACCCAACCCATTTCTAGTATTTTGCATCGGCATTTCTGTGGCAAACTAAGACATAGCCCTAGCTAACCAATATACCTTGTGACAACTGAAACCTGGCTTCCTCCGTGGCCCTCTGAAGTAGTGGTTGTTTTCTCTCTGATGTAAGCCACTATAAACCTCCTTCTGGAGGAGGGGTACTCAGCGTGCATCCACTTTCCTTAAAACGGAGCAAAGGAAAACAGACACTGCTAACGGAACACTCTGGGTTCTGGGCTTCTAGGTTCTTGGCTGTGCCGCTTACAGGAATTTAAGGACACGCCGTAGGGCAGGCAAGGGAGTGGAAGAGGTTATTAAGAAATCAAAAAAAAGAAAATAGTACACAACCCTGACCTCCCGGCCTGATTTCTAAAACGCCCTTCCTCGGCTCCCCTCCGAACCTGACACAGCCACAGGTGCGGTGAGCTGCAGGTGGAGAGGGCATGGGCCCGGGAACAGGCTTGTTGAGGCCTTTCCTCCTCCCCTTTCCTAGGGTTGGGGAGGGCCCCAGCTGTTTGTGGTTCTGACTGGTTGCCTTATGCTCCCCACCTGCTCTCTCAGGGCACCAGTGATGAGGCCTTTGGAGTTATCCGAGACCAATGGGGAGGTCTGTTTGGAGTTATTGGGGCATCCCCCTGCCGGGAAAGAGTTACTGATGGGACCTCGTGGCCAGGGTCTCGGCTGGGTCCTTCTGGCTTTGTTCTTAGCAGCAGCCTTCCCCCAGCAGCAGTCTGCCGGGTCTCAGCTGTGGCTGGTCTTCCTTTTTTCCCTGTACTAACCTGCCTCAAAACCACAACAGTTGGAGCGGATGTCGCTTAAGCAGTTGAGTGCCTGCCTCCCACACGGGAGGTCCCCGGTTCATTTCCTTGTGCCTCCCAAGGAAAAAACAGCGTGTGCCTGCACGCCCAGCGCCCACGAGGCTGGGGTGGGCGGGCAGCCCGGAGGAGCGGACACGTGCGTGCAGGACGGCCGGGTCCCTGGGCAGAGCTGTGCTTGCGGGACAGCAGCCGCGACTGCACTCCAGGAGCCCTGCGGGGGCTGCGTCACGGCCCGCGGGACGCGGGTTGGCGCTCCCTGCTGCCCGCGGGGTCCTGGCTGACACGCGGGAGGACAGGCCGCAGTTCCCTGTGCCTCAGCTTTGTCGGGGCCCAGCAGAGGGCGGCTCCTGCAGCAGCCAGGTGGAGAAACTCCAGCCCCGGTGTGGCGGGGTGAGCTTGAGCCCGCCGTCCTGTCCTCACAGATCCCTGGCTCGCGGCGGCGCTGCTGCGTCCCGTGCAGTCACCCAGTGGTCATCAGGTGTGGACGCGCAGGTTTCATCAGCATGTCCTAGACAAAGGGGGAGGTCAGGGGCTAAGCTTTATCAGTAGATGTTCCGTTTGAGTAATAATAGTGTATATCACATTTGTTTTTTAACTTTGTTTTAAATAGTTAATAATTGAAAATATGAACAATTGAAAAATAAAGGGAAAATACAGTTGAACTGGAAAATGCATTACTCAGTTAAATGTACTGGATACAGATGGATTTCTTTTGAATCTTACAATATGTTGCACAGTGTATTTGGTTCATAGTAATGCAAAAAAAAAAAAAAAGAGAAACAAGGAGCAGACAACGAGCAAACAAACAAAAAACAGGGAGCAGACAACAAGCACAAACAATGAGCATAAACAATGAGCAAAGAGATGAGGGAGCCATGGAGGGGGGGAACCCACAACAGTTACAAATAATCCTCAGAAGCATGTGTCATCAGACTATACCACCTTCTGGCTTTCTTGTGCAGCCATCTGCAGGCCTCCTGGCCATTCTCTCCCATTCATTGAAGATTTTTACAACCTGTCTCATTGTCCTTCTGCCCACCAATTTCTGACATCTTCCCTGAAGATTTAACATCTCCTTAAATGATCTACACGCAGGCCTGTTAGCTTCTTGATGCCCTTCCCATCAATGATCTTGACCTCCTCTCTGCCTCAGCCTCCCACTCTCACTGCCAGATCCTACACTCGATCGTTACCAGCCCCTGCACCATCAGGAGCATCCCTCTCTTTGACTGCCCCTCCTATCTCCCCAGCTCCCTTCCTCTGCATCTGAGCAGGTGGCTGGAGAAAACCCCATATCCATGCTTCTTGGTCTCTAAAGTTATGATTCCCAAACTATCGGCCCAGTAAGCCCACTCTATTCTGCTGGTCATTTCACTCTCCACTCTTTTCTCCAAGAACTCTCCCCAAGACCCTCTTCCTGATCTCATTCTCAGCTAACATTTCTCCTTCTTGTTTCATTGAGATCAATTCCATTTAATTGCATCTCTGAGCAGCATTTGGCTCCTTTCTCCTCAGAACACTTTCTTTCTATGGCCTCTAGGATAGCACACTTACTTCACTGGCCTCTTCTTCTCAGCATCCTCCTCCTAAACTCTAAGTGCTGAATGACCCTGGGCTCAGTCTTCAGCTGTCCTTTCTCCTGTATCTATACTCATTCCCTAGGTATAAATGTATCCAGCCCCATGACTTTCAATACTATCTATGTTAGTGACTCCCAATTTAACTAGCCTGAGTCTTCGTGTAGCTACAGACAAATGTATAATTGCCTACTTTATATCTCTATTAGAATGTTTAATTGACAACCAATACTTGCTCACTTCTCCCTACCCCTGAGTGAACTCCATTCCTCCACTCCATCCTGCTTTTTCCCCATCTTTGTGAATGACCAGTTGCTCAGGTCAAAAATGTCACAGTCATCCTTGCCTCCTTTTTCTCTCACCCCACATCCATGCAATCTGCAAATCCCCTCCGCTCTGCCTTTGAAAAAATTCCTCACCTGACCATATCCTTCTGCCCTGATCACATGGGTCCAAGTCACCATTGCTTATCCTGTGGACTACTGCAGTAGCTTCCTGACTGGCCTTCTGGGTTGTATTCCTCCCTCTTGATAGCCCAGTCTCCACACAGCCACCAGCGTGAGCTTTGAAAACATAAGCAGATAGACTTGCATCCTGCTCCCCACTCTCCAGGAGCTTCACATCACACTTAGAAAATAATACAAATCCTTTCTTAAGACAACCTCTATGATTTGGCCCCGACTTTCTTGCCAACCTCATTTCCTACTACTTTTGCTCTCACTCACTGCACTGCAGCAGCACCAGTGTCCTTGCTGCTTCTCAGGCGCGCCCAGGCATATCCCCCTCACAGGGCCTTTGCCCTTAGACTACCCTCCGCTTGGAAGGTTCCTCTTGCAGGTGGGCCCCAGAGCTCGCTCACTCACTTCATTCAGCTTTCTGATCAAATGTCCCCTCCTTAGGAAAAGCCTCCTCTGACCACCCTCTCTCTCCTCATCACGCTCTAACCCTTTCCCTGCTTTATTTTTCCCTCATAGTACTTTTGCTGTTCAGTATTTTAGCTCGTCGGTTGGCTCAGTTCGGTAGCTCACTTTTTAGTTGTTGACTGGCTAACTAATACGTAAGCTTCATGAGAACAGGGACCCTCTATCTTCAATTCCTAGAACAGTGCCTCGTGCACAGTAACCCTCGGAAAATATTTGCCGAGTGAACGAATGACTTGCCAAAGGCAAGAAGACAATTAAATAAGTGGATATGCTGTTGTTTTCCATGGTCACCTGCCCCCACAGCCCTGTCAGCTCCAGTGAGGCAGTAACCCCATCCGAGAATGGACTCAGGTCCTTTTGTCCTCCCGCCTAATGGGGGAGTCAAGACTCGGTGGGCGGCGAGCGGGATGGAGGGGCGCGAGGCGTCCCTCCTCCCTAGCACCCAGCGTCGCTCTATGGTTCTTCCTGTCATTAGTCGGGAGGGGGCGCTGTGCGCAGGCGCGAGGTGACGCCGCGGCGGAGCCGGAAGGAGCGAGCGGCTGCCTCAGCGGAGGCGACGAAGCTGTGCGCGGCGGCTACGGTGAATAAAAGCTGCGGTGCCGAAGGCCGCCGAGCCGGCTCCGCGAACCGAGTGGCGAGTAAGTGGCGACTTGGGGTGGCGTCCGGGCTCCGTGAGGCGAGGGGGGACTCCCTGCCCGGCGCCTCCCTGAAGCCGCGGGGTGGGGGCGGGGGGAGCCTTGGCCGTGAGGGGCAGCCAAGGGGGCCGGGCCCGGGCGGTCCGGAGCGGAGTCCCGCGGCGAGGGGGAGCCACAAAGGGCACCGGCTGGGGACAGCCTCCCTCGGCTCCCGCCACTTGGGGAAGTTCAGCGGCCCGACTCCGCGGCCTTGCACGCCGGGGCGAGAGCACCTCCTGCACAAGTTCGCTCGGTGTCATTTCCCTCCGCGGGCCCGCAGCCGCCGCGGGAGGCGGGCTCTGTGCCTCTGACCGCGGCCGGGAGCCAGCCGAGGCAGCTGGATGGTGACTTTGAACTCCAACCCTCCGGAGCCCAGACCTTTCCCACTCCGTTCTGGAAGGTGTGACTTTTCATGAAAGCTGGCGACTCTGACTCTGTACCACAGTTCTTTCAAAACCCTTTTGCGGCGCAGAGTGTTAATTCAGCCCTTGTTTCTGGAACGCCTCGCATATGCCTAGCGCTGGGCAGCAAACAAGACAGGTGTTTCCTCTGAGAGGAGGCCGGAATACTATGTTGAACAGTTTTCCAGAACTTTGGGCAGCTTATAACAAACCTCACTGAGTGCCTGCTGGGGACAGTTAAATTTCTAGGGCCGGGGATTCAGATGTAAATCATCCGGGAACCCTGCGGGGAGAGGACGGGAAGGAGTTTTTGAGAGGAGGGCAGCTATGAAATGGCCTTGCTTTGTTTCTTTTTCTTTGTATAAATAATTTGTTGTGGCTGGGGGAAGGGAGTGGTAGTGAATTTGAAGGAATGGCTGGAGAGCTTGTAGCAAGATTTTGGACCTCCTTTTAAGCCTAAATAGAGGCTTTAGATTTTTATCCGAAAGGCTATCAGCAGCTAATGAAAGAGAAGCCTTGCAGCATCCTGGAGAAAACGAATAAAGGAAGTTGAGATATGAGTCCCGGAGACTGGAGATTTATGAAATAGGATAGGTGAGAGAGCCTGTGTTTTTTGACTGTTACATGAACTACTATTTAATGAGTTTACTATATTTTAGGCCACATTAAGATCTTTATGGACTTCAGAAACTAAATCTAACACCTGACAGTGTTCCTGTTTTACCTTCATTGTTATTAATAATAATAGAGGAAAACATATGGGACCAACTCTTTGTCAGACACAGTTCCAGACATTTTCCATATATTAGCTCCTTTAATCTTCTCAATGAACTGAGGCTCTGAGAAATAACATGCATCTTGTTTGTAAGGGGCAGAACCAGGACTCAAACTCTCTCTGGTTCCAGAGTTCATGGATCCAATTATCCTGCTATTCCCATGAATGCTGTTTATTCAGAAAGCATTTCTGGAGCATCTGCCAGGCAGTGTGCTTTTTTCTGGGGCTATGAGAATGAATAAGATGCAGGGTCCTTTTTTCTTGGAACTTAAGTGAAGATACAGCTATTAAGAATAGTTTTCTAAACAGCTATATAATTATTGTTGTAAGTACTGTGAAGACGTGAGGGATGTTGTGTGAATGAATACTGGGGTAACTGGTCTAGGAGATAGTCAGGACAGGTTTTCCTCTGAGGGAGTGACGTTTAGGATAAAGAACTGAAGAATTAGGCAAAGAGAGGCAGTGAGGAAGAGGAATCCAGCCAGAGAGGAGAGCCTGAAGTGGAAGGAAGGAGTATAGCATTTTCAGAGAACTGAGCCATAGCCATTGAGAATGGTGAATGGGGGAAAAGAGGTGTGAGGTGAGGCTAGCTATGTCAGCAACGGTCATATGATACAGCGTTTTGTAGGCTATGGTAAGAGTTTTGGCTCTGCCATGATGAAATTTGTAGTTAAAAAAAACAAACAGTAAAAATTTAAAAAATAAGAAAAAATGCAAAAATCTCTCACTGCTCTATGAAAACATGCCAAGGGGTGTGGAGTTCTTGAGGAAGAAGGGGCAGAGTGCCATGAGTTCACAGAGGATTCAGTTTTAAGACATGATGGTTGAAAACATTGTCTCCCATCCCCTGAGGATGTGCTCACTTAACTGTCCCAGTTTCTGACCCAATTTCCAGTTGACTGTTGAGGAAAATCTTAATGTTATATGTTAAACTCTAGTCTACCGAAGATTTGGAATTTAATTTTGGTTTAAACCCTTCCCTATTGTAGAAAGACACTGGTAAAATGATTTCTAGAACTCTTTTAAACTCTGCTTAAACTACAGACTAAGTGTTTGCATAATTTTATCTGTAATTATGGAAGCTATTTTACCTTAGTTATTTCATTTTGTCTGCACATTAAAAATTAATACCTCATTGCATTTTCTTATTCTGAATTCATCATCTGCCTTGTTCTTTTTTAATAGTATCGCCATCCTCCAGTCACGCGATCTCAGCATCTGGGTCAACTTTGACTCCCTTCCTCCTCTTGCCATGATGGCCAGTTACCTGCAAAATCCTGTTGGATCTTTTTTTTTTTTTTTTCCTATTTTGAGTATTACTTTTGTTTTTAACATAATTTAATTGTAAATTTATTTGATTTACTTTTAATAATGGCTGTAGTTACAACCAGCTCACAGAATTCCAGAAAATTTAGCCACCTGCTTGTGAGCAGGTAGTGTACCTACCAGCTCCAGCACAATCCTGCGCTTAGAGATGTTAAATGAACTGCCCTGGGGGCTCACTGTCCCTGTTCTGCTGAAACACAGGGAAAGGGGGAAAGGATAAGATGGGTGGGAGAGGAGCCCCTTATTGAAGGACTGCGTTTCTCTGGTTTTTCTAAATAAGGGAGGACAAGCTGGGCTGCAGAGAGTGGCAACATCCTGGGGAGGGCTGTGGCTGCTTGGAGGGGACCACAAAGGGAAAGAGGTGAGGGGCAGAAGGCTGAGCCCCATCTGGAAATCCTGAGGTCCCAGTGGATCTAGACACCTTGTTGTGAGTCTTCCTTCTCACTGGCCGAGTGATGCGTCCACTCCCAGCAGGCCGTCCTTTGAACAGCAGCAAAAACAAACCAGCAGCCGCCTCTACTCTGGAGGCTGTGTGAAGAGGCCTCCGTTTCCTCACCAGCAGGGCTGGGGGAGGGTTGGGACCAGCTAAGAAAGGAGGCTGGAGGCCAGGCAGCTGGAGCCACAGCCTAGAGCCTAGAGATGTGACCTGCCCCTGGCTGATGAGTCCTTTGTGGAGTTCTGTGTCTTCAGACTTCCTCCTGAGCTTTGACCCCGCAATTTTACTTCCCGGGATTTATCCTCAAGGGTAGCCAGGAAGCTCAAGACAAGGCCCCCCCCATCAAGGTGCTAGGCACTGCGCCTGTGCCCTGCTGAGGCCCCCTCCCTCCACCAGTTTGACATCCGGGTCTTGGGCAGGGGCATGTCCGGAGGAGAGGGGCCCCATTGGATCTTAACTCTGCCACCAGTATCTTGTATCTTTTTCCTTCCCCTTCCCACTATTGCCTCTAGTTCAGACTTCACTGATTATTGTTTCTTGCCACCAGATGTCTTCTACAGTTTGTCTTACACATTGTACCTGGATTGGTTTTCCTAAGGAACAACTCTCTTTGCATTGCTTCCACCTGGTAAGAAAATAAAGTTTGGGCTCCCATTTCAGTTATCTATTAATGCAGAACAAACCACCCCCAAAACTTAATGGCTTAGAGCATTTCTATTTTGTTGACAATTTTGTGAGTCAGGAAATCAGGAAAGGTGATTGAGCCATTTTTCTCGGATTCACATGGTGTCAGTATAGGTAGCTTGGGCTGGAGATCTACTCCCAAGATGGCTTCTTCACTCAGGTGCCTTAACAGAGGGCTGGAAGGCTGGGCTCAACTGGTCCGTCCCCTTTCCAAGTAGTCTCAGGGCCTCTGTGCGTGGTCTCTCCAGCAGAGTAGTCAGACTTCTTACCTGGAAGCTTAGGACTCAGGAGCACTATTTGATGGAAGCTGCTGGCCTCTAAAGGTTAAGGCTGGAACTAGCACAGCTTGCACTTCTGCCATACCCTATTTGTCAAAACAGTTATAGACCAGCCCAGATTCAAAGGGAGGGAAAATAAACCATACCTTCCATGGGAAAAGTGTTCGAGGATTTGCAGCCATCTTTAATCTGCCACGAGCTCCTTTCCGGCAATTTTGTCTCACTCATCTCACCTTATTCACTATGTTGATCCTGCCAAACTGGACCCCATATACACTTCTGATGTCTGTTTTTTTTGTTCCTGTTATTCTCTTCTTGTGGAGTATTCTTTTCCATTCTCATCTCTTCAAATCCTGTCATTTAAAGCTTAGCTTAAATACTACTGCCTTTGCTGCTAAGCCTTCCCTGATTACTTGCCCTCCCCCAACTGGAACTAATCTCTGTCAGAATTATCATAGCACTTTATTGCCCTAATGACTTTATACTTTGTAGTGTGGTTAGTTGTCTGCATATTTTTTTCCCCACTGATGGCATTCCAGGTCCTTTGAGGCAAGAGCCATGTTGTATTTTCTTTGTATGTATGCCCCGGGATTCATAGCACAAATTCTTTATACTCTGTGGTGGGCCCACAATAAGTATTTGCTGAATTATTTTAATGTTTTTTTGTTTTTTGTTTTTTTAATTTATTGAAGTATATCACACATACATAAACATACATAAACAATAAGTGTATAGTAATATTTGTGAACTTACAAAACAAACATTCATAGCATTATACAGGGACATCATACCTCACCCTAACAACAATACCTTGCATTGTTGTGAAACATTTTTAACTAATGATTAAAGAGCATCCTCAAACTATTACTAACAACCAAAATATCTTACATTTGGTGTATTTTTCCCCCCAACCCACCCTGTTATTATTTTTATATCATTTATATATGAACATACATAAACAAGTGTATAGTAAAAGTTGTGAACTTACAAAGCAAACATGCATAACATTATACAGGGGTCCCGTACATGAACCCACTACCAACACCTTGCATTGTTGTGAGACATTTGTTACAAATGATAAAAGAATATTGTCAAAATCTTATTACTAACTATAGCCCTTATCTTACATTTGGTGTATTTTCCCCCAACCCACCCTATTATTATTTTTTAAATGTGCTTTTATGACAGAAGTTGTAAACTTGAAAAACAGTCATGCACATGTGCAGGATTCCCATACAACAACCCTCTATCAAATGTTCTACCACAGTGTGGTGTGTTGATAGAGGGGGAAATAGTCCACCGGGGTGGAACATTTGTTACAGATTATTAGATGATATCATCAGACTATTACCAGGTCCATAGCATACCTTTTTTTTTTTTTTTCAAGGCAAGGGAATAAAGAGTTTAAGAAACAAGAAAAGAGTACATAGTCTTAAACATGGACTGCGGGCATGCTGCCGGGTAAGTTGCCTATAGCATACATTTGGCATACTTTTTCCATACTCCACCATTATCAGCACAGTACATCTTTGGTTTAGATGCATGAATATTATATTATTACTGTTAACCATAGTCTATAGGTCACTCCAGTTGTATTTCTCCCATGCTTCTCCACATTCCCACCACCCTGCAATAGTGATGTACATCTGCTCTATCTCACAAAGGACACTCTTCCGTCTGTACCATCAACCACAATTCTCATCCACCTCTAGGTTTACTATGTTATTCAGTCCCTAGATTATTCTCGAGCTTTCTGTCAATTGGCATTTACATCCCTATACTACTCTTTTCAGCCACATTCCTATTTATAAACCAGCTGTTACTATAATGTATTACCATCAGCTCTATACATTTCCACACTTTTACAATAAAGTTAACTAAAACTTCTACATACATTAAACATCAGTAGTCCATCTCCTTTAAGAATCTACCACCTACCACCAGGTCTTGAAGATATTTTCCTATATTTTCTTCTAGAAGCTATATGGTTCTTTTATATTTAGGTTTTTGATCCATTTTGCGTTAATTTTTGTATAAGGTGTGAGATAGGGGTCCTCTTTCCTTCTTTTGGCTATGGATATCAAGTTCTCTCAGCACCATTTGTTGAATGGACTGTTCTGCCCGAACTGGGTGGGTTTGACAGACTCGACCATAGATGTGAGGGTCTTGTTTCTGAACCATCACTTCGGTTCCATGTGTCTGTCTTTATGCCAGTTTTTACCACTGTAGCTAGGTAATATGATTTATTTATTTATTTATTTTTTATTCATTTGTTTATTTCCCCCCCCTTGCTGCTTGTGCTCGCTGTGTCCATTTGCTGTGCGTTTTTCTGTGTCTGCTTGTCTCCCTTTGTTGGGTCGTCCTGCTTCGTCAGCACACCGTGCTGCACGGGCTGGCTGGCCTTCACCAGGAGACCCCGGGAATCGAACCCGGGGCCTCCCATATGATAAATGGGAGCCCTATCAATTGAGCCACATCCACTTCCCGAGGTAATATGATTTGAAGTTAGGAAGTGAGAGTTCTCTAATTTCACTTTTCCTTTTTAAGATGTTTCTGGCGATTCAGGACCCCTTTACCCTTCCAAATAAAATTGATAATCATGTTTTCCATTTATTTAAAAAATTCTGGTGGAATTTTTATCGGGATTGCAATGAATCTGTATATCAGTTTGGGTAGAGTTGACATCTTAATGATATTTAGTCTTCCAGTCTTTGAGCATGGAATGTTCTTCCAGTTATTTAGGTCTTTTTTTAATTGCTTTTGACAATGAGTTGTAGTTTTCTGAATACAAGTGCTTTACATCGTTGGTTAAGTTTATTCCTAAATATTTGATTATTTTAGTCGCCATTGTAAATGGAATTATTTTTCCTGACTTCCTCCTCAGGTTGCGCATTACTAGTGTCTTTTAAAGTCTGTTTCATCTAAGTATAGGTACTGCAGCTTTTTTTTTTTTTTTTC
>JAQZBX010089109.1:0-12669 GCA_029593785.1 Cabassous unicinctus
TTCCTTCCTTCCTTCCTTCCTTCCTTCCTTCCTTCCTTCCTTCCTTCCTTCCTTCCTTCCTTCCTTCCAAGTATCACTCTCAAAAGGATTGTATATATGAAAACAGAATTCTAATTTTAAAAAAATCAGTGGAACTACTCTATACAATGAACCCTAAGTTAATATATGGAATATAGTTAATAATACAATTATAAAAATGTGTTATCATTTACTGTAACAAATATTCCACACCAATGCAAGGTGTTAATAATAAGGTGGTATATGGAAATCCTGTATTTTACAAATGCTTGTTCTATAAACTCAACTTCTCTAATAAAGAAAAATTTTTAAATGTTTTCTCTCACCTGTAGCTAGATACTAGTGAATTATTTTTTGCAACAATTCCATTTAAAAATTTGGAATGAAAATACTCATAATCTTTAGAAACACCCACCCAAGATTGAGCTGTGTGTTTTGCTATAGAATGTCACCCAAGCTTGCAAGTTCCCAAGGGTCTCTTGTGACTAACCACGTAGATTTCAATTAATGTGAATCATATGTTGAAATGTGTTCCAGAAAATAAAAAGGGGTATGCAAGAATATGGAAAATGTATTGCATTGTCAAAAGCTAAATTGATTAGCTTGATTTCATGGCAGTAGGCAAATATATAAATTAAGTGGTGAATTATAAATCCTAAACTGTACATAAAACTTTCCTTCATTTTGTGTAAAAGCATGACAAAAAATCTTTAGAAGCTAAGAAGCACTGCCATTATGTTTATGCTCACTAAGCAATGTACCATAATTATTTAACTTGAGTTCCATTGGTTTCATGTATGCAGCATTGCTGAGCCATTAGAAACTCAGGATCATTGTGTTCTTTTTCAATTACCTGGACATCCCCTGGGTCCAAGAGGATAAATAAGTTTTCAAAGATTGCTGACTCTCTTTCCCTATTAGGAAAGATGGTTTCTACTATTTCCAATGCATGGACCTATTTTTATTGGTGTTTATTTAGCAACATTAGACTTTTTATAAAGTCAATTATTAAAAGCCTATTTAAATTTTAAATATAGTTGGCAAATAGCTATTGTCTTCCTATTAATATATTACTCAACTGTTTACATACACCATTAAGGTCATTATAATATAAATTTTTATTGTTTTATCTAAATGATGTTATTTTTTTCACTCCAACAGTGAGAGCACCAGTTTATTCACACCAATGAAAATTTACAAAGAGCAAATAAGTTTAAATTGAAGCATGCGGGATTTAAATCAGAAATAAATATGAATTTTCCTCACATCAGACACAGTTAAATAACAGACCTTATTGTGGTTATTTTGTTATTTGACAGGCTATATAAATTATATTTTTTACACTCAGTAGCAGATATTAAATCAGCTTCTCTCTGGAGGAAGGAAAATAGACAAAATTACTCTCAATGCTTATCTTCATTCTGGTATAAAAACTTGCCATAATGATAAAAGAAATATTAAGACTGAAATAGGAATTTTGTCACATGCCTACATATTTTTGAAATGCTTTATTCTTAGTCAAAAATGGTTGGCATTGAGTACAGAAAGCTAAATGTCTTGTGCTTTGTACTCTCTGATATGGGTATTATGCCTAAAATAAAAACTGTGATTTATTACTAAGTATTACCATGTGTCAGATATTTTCTTAGGTACTTTACAAATGTTGTCATATTTAATCATTTCAATAGCCCTTATCACATTGGTCTGTAGATGAGAAAAATAAACCTCAAAAAGTTTCCTTATCTTGCCTTAGGTTACACAGCAAAAATAATCTAAAATAATGTTACAGCTCAGATTTGAATAGGGAAGTCTTTCCCCGTATGAAGGCAAATTAGTAATTAGAAGTAATGAAATCTCATAAGCTGTGGTCATGGTTATAGTATCTTCAGATGTAGGTTCTTCTGATGCTGCTAATTTCCCAAAGAAACTTCACTTAATAAACAAGATCATAATATATATATATTTTAGAATGTGCCATTTGCCAGATGCTGATAATATAAAAGTGATTAATAAACAGTCATTTTTTTCAACATTTATTTTTTTTAGAAATCAATTTTATTGGTACATGTTAATAAAGTATAGATCCATCCAAAATGTACAATCAGTGGTATTTGGTATAATCACATAGTTAGTGAATTCATTACTTCAGTCATCTTAGAGCATTTTCATTATTCCAGTAATAATAATAATAATAGTAATAAAAACAGACTAACAACCAAAAAACCCTCATCACCTCTCAATCTCTCTTTGCTTCCTCTGACATACATAGCTGCTATTCTGTTTTCTTCTCTCTAGTTTATTTGTATTTATATATTTAAAAACAATCTTATATAAGCAATATCACCTATATTCATATTTCACATGAAGTGTCACTATGTTATATCCCATGGTACATTTTTTAACTTTCCTTTTAGTAATATGCTTGTCCTTAGACTGTCCCTTTCAATCACAGTCAAACCCATATATCTCTGCCAGTTAAAACAGTGATGTGCTATCAACATTTCTATTCATTTCCAAAGATTTACAAAAAACCTTTTTACCAATTCTGCACAGATGAACCCTCAGCTTTCCATTTTCTACCTTAATTCTATTTCCTGGTGACCTATATTCTAATTATTAACTCCAAGAGT
This sequence comes from Cabassous unicinctus, assembly GCA_029593785.1. Lineage (NCBI taxonomy): Eukaryota > Metazoa > Chordata > Mammalia > Cingulata > Chlamyphoridae > Cabassous > Cabassous unicinctus. The sequence goes on from JAQZBX010089109.1 coordinate 2,649, forward strand.
TTACATAATATATTTAGTTCATAATAGCGCAATCATACAGTATTTGTCCTTCAACTCAATGTAATGTCCTCCAGGTTCATCCATGTTGTCATATGCTTCATGACTTCATTTCCTCTTACAGCTGCATAATATTCCATCTTGTGTATACACACCACAATTTGTTTATATATTCATCAGTTGACGGACACCTGGGTTGTTACCATCTTTTGGCAATTTTGAAAAATGCCGTTATGAACTTCAGTGTGTAGATGTTTGTGTCACTGCTCTCATACCTAGTAATGGTATTGCCGGGTCTCATAACAAGTCTATATTCAATTTCCGTAGGAACTGCCAAACAGTCCTCCACAGTGGCAGTACCATTCTATATTCCCACCAACAGTGAATAAGTGTTCTTTTCGCGCCACATCTTCTCCAACACTTGTAGTTTTCTGACTTTTTAATAGTGGCCATTCTAATAGGTGTGTAATGATATTTCATTACTCTATTTATTTATTTTTAATTCCAGTGCGTTTTAGAAAGTGCTGTTTGGCAGAGACTGCTACCTGGCTTATCCAGAGTTCATGCTTCTTTTTTTTCGTTTTAACAAACCCTAATTTTCATGAGATGGAAATCTTCCCAGCTAACATTAAATTTTCTGTCTTTCATGGAGATGTTTCTATATGACAGACATCAGATAATTGAAGTTTAAAAGGAAGTCATTGAGTGAGATTTCCTCAAAAGTCTCTTTAAAGTGTACAAATTGGTTGGCTTGTACCTATTGCCCTTTTGCCCTTTATATTTCCTTTTCTTTAGGTCTGAATGCAGTTATGAGGTCTGGAACAACAAGTGTCATTTTGCATACATTGGAATAAGGACCACTCTTAAGAATGGCATGCAGAAATCTACAAGGATCATGGGTCACTGAAAATATTGTTGAGTTTACAAAGCACCCTGTGCACCTCTATACCACTACTTTATGACTTAGTAGTTGAATTTGCTGCATGTAATGGGAAGCAAAAATATTAGTAGCTTAAACAAGATAAGGATTTACTTTTCTCTAAAATATAAACCCAGAAATCTTGGTAACATAATGAAATAAAAAGATATTTCCTATTCTCATAAAGTTTATTACTAGTCAACAGCTGCCTTCCACATTCTAGAGCACCATCTGAGTACATTGCCTCCAATCCTGATGCTGCAGATGCAGAGAAGTAATAGGAAAGGCCCGTCATTTTCTTTTAGCAAAGTGTTTGGATACTAAGTCAAAACATTTAATGATTGAGACTCATCAGGCATCCTGTTTCTTTTCGAGTAAATCTTGTTCATTTTATTTTTCTAGGATTTTGTCCTACATTTCATCTAAATTTTCAAATATTGTGCATGAACTTATATATAATATTTTGTTATTGATTTCCAATTTTGCTGCATCTGAAATGTTATCTTCTTTTTCATTTCTGATACAGGTTATTCTGCCTCCTTTCTTTTTCTGGTTATCACTGATAAGAAACAGAAAGATTTCCCACTCATTTTAGTCTTTTTGAAGATCTACATTTTATCTTTGTTGATCCTTTCCACTGTAGATTAGCTCTTTAATTTTTTTTGTTAATTTCTCATTTCTTCATTGTTTCTCATATTCTATATTCTTTGAATTTGTTTTGCTATAGTGGTTCCAAATTTTTAATATTGTATTCTTTTTCTTTAAGCTTCAGCTTCTGTTCTTTTCTAGTAAGGCTATAGATTTTTCTGGAAATCAGTGTGTTAGCTATATTTCTCACTCTGTAATAATTCAGTTCTAAATATTTTCTATTTTATTATTTCTTCTTTGACTCATAGATTATTTAGATGTATGATTCTTAATTTCTAAAAAAGATGTTTAAATAGGTATCTTTGAACCTTAATTGCATGTCAGAATATTTTATGTATGACTTAAATTATTTGAAATGAGTTGACTATTTTATTGATCGCTATACAATCAAGTTTTGTAAATGTTCTATGTGTGCAGTGTTCTAGAGAAATTATATAATCCAATAAACCATGATTCTTATTCATTTTATTAAAATCAACTCTATTTCTGCTTATTTTATCTATTATTATTTGTATTTAAATATTCCCATTGTAATTGATTATTCTTGTGGTTCTTCATATAGATCTTTATATAGTAGTTTCATAAGTTTTTTTTTAAATCTTTTTGGTGAATTAAAATATTTTCATTATAGAAAGAGAACCTCGATGGGATAGTAAATTTTTTCACTTTGAAGTCTGTTTTGTATGCTATTGATATAGCTATATTTGCTCAATTTTAGTTAATATTTGTATGATATTTTTCCATTATTTTACATTCACTCTTTCTGAGCCTTTCTGTTTTATACATACACATCCACATTTCGAAAATTGAAAAAAAAAATTATCTTTTTTATCCAATATGAAAAAATCCTTGTCATTTAAGAGACGCATTTAGTCCATTAACATTTACCTAAATTGCTGGCATGTTTGAATTTATACCTACCATCTTACTTGTTATTTTAATACTTGTAAGGTTTCCAGATCAGTTTCTGGCCTCCAATAAGCATTATATAAGTATTTATTCAATATTTTATTTATTCCATATCTTGTGTTTTTATTTTTCTAACATTTTCCAAATTTTATATTAATTCCATATTATTTCTCTTTCCACATGTTCAATTTTCTACTAGTTTAGAACTTATATACTTGTTTTCTATTTTTCTGTAATTAAGCTTGTAAAAATCTGACATTCTTAACATATCAAAGTCTAAAATTATTTTTAATTCATCTGTATATTTATTTCTAAAATAAACATGAATTTATTTTATAAATTAAAAAGTGCAAGTTATTAAAACTCCAACAAACTTAAGAGCAATGTAATAATATATTCAAGACTAATATAATTAGATAGAGCACAGGAAATAAGTAATAAACTTATCCAACTTTGTTGGGCATATAAAGTTTTGACTTAGAATTATCTCCTATAATTCTCTGCTTTTCTCAAAGGAAAATGAAGAGAAATTAATGTTATTTGAGCATACAATATTTAAATGGATTTTTTCTTTATATGCAAAGAATTTATATGAAGCAGATATATGCTTCTAGTTATTGTTTAGAATATTTTGGAAAAGTAGAAGGAATTTGTAATTGATATTTATATTGCTATTTAAATCAGGACAAGGACTTTAACTTTTATAAACTTCATAGCAATATTTAATATCATTTCTGACTGGCAAATGTAAGATATAATTGTTAGACTAGATTATATATCTTTAATCGCCTTTGGAAAGGCCATTCATTAAAGGAATAGAAACTGTCGAAACAGATAAATCCCAAAATCTCAGTAACTTAAATCGATACAAATTTATATCTTGCTTAGTTAAAATCCAAATGGCTTATCCTTCTCTGTGATGGCTGTCATCCTAGTGTAGATTTACGGATCTACATTTTTCCCATCTTGTAATACCTCTGTCATTTAGGACCTCGGCATCTGGCAGCAAAAGGGGTAAGAGGATATGCAGAATGCACACCCCTTCCTTACCCACTTTGGGCCAGAAGTAAAGTATATTATTGCCAATTACATTCCATTGGTAAAAACTAGTCATATCACTTCTAAATGCAAGGTAGTCGGGAAGGAAAGGGGGCTAATATAATCCCAGGCTAGGAAGTCTTTTCACAACAACTCTTCAGTATAGCAGACATACATCTATGATGGAAAGCTAGCCAATTCCGCCTCAGGAACCAAGTTGATTTGTGGAAATTTTTGAAAACATCTGTACTTTTGTATTCCATGTAGTATAATTAAGAAGCAGCATTAAAAAGTCAAATGGCATTTCACCATCATTTATATCATTGGCAGAAACATAGAGTCTGCATTTTCTTTACTAGAAATCTTAATCCAGTTGGTTCTAGAAATAGTCATATTTTATACATGCATGTTAATCTTTACCTGTATATGAAATGATTCTTGAGAGAGCTAACACAGAGGCTTTTAACACTGATTGCACATTAGAATCATCTGTTCAATATTATTCTACCTCAGACTATTGTTGGCTAATGCACATTTATATTTTCATCTGGTGATGGGAAGTGCAGATGCCTGTTCCCCATCTCCAGAGATTTCACTGTAGTTGAACTGGGGTAAGCTTTGACATTTAATTAAAAAAAAAAAGCCAATGGAAATGTTAATGCATAGATGTAAGAAGTAATTCAATAAAAGCATTGAGTTTGTGATGAAAATTTGAATTATTCATCATCATTCTTACCATTACCATGTAAATTTGAGAGGATGATTAGAACATGTATACGTGGATGGAACACAAGGCAACCTGTCTCAGACACATGTTGATCTGATTGGGCTTCATTATCAATATATTTCTTTCTAGCTCTATTGAGAGACATTAAATGAATGTCCGCCAGACAGTAAGTTTTATGACTTTTTGCTAATAATGAAAATAACAGCCATGACAATAGAACTGATATACATTCAGAATAGCAATACAAATAAATTATTTTGCTGCATTAGAGGAATACTGTTTATAAACCTATGGCTTGATTATTTTAAACAAACACACACATACACATATACACAATCTCTCCTCGAGGCACAAAAACAAGATGCCTCATATAACTATCCTGGATTTCCTAAATTAATTGATATTACCTAAGTTAGGTGTAGAGTCAGCCTTCTCATTCAAGTTTGTAGTGTCATCGGCTCTGCCACGTTTTTATTCTATATGAAAATGATAATTTCAACATATGTAGTACATCCAATGATATTTCTCCCCAGACAATGGCCTGATAGATGGAGGGATGGCATGTAATCATATTGTTCAGTGTACTTTCCAGTCACCTTGACTTCAAGAAGCCTTCTTTTTTTATAAAAACATAGGAAGGGTAGCAATCCACAGGTAAAAACGTTTTTAATTTCAGTAATAAAGAATGAAGTAGCATAATGATTACATTTATTGAATACTTGTAGAATTTTTTAGATTCAAGTCTTATTGAAGTTCTATGGAAAAGCAAAACTATTTCAAATGATGATGAGAAGATAAAGCAGTTCTTTGCATATATGATAAATAAACGAGGTGTCATAAATTATTTTACCCAAAACCAAAGTGTTTCAGAAATGTTTTCAATCCAATGCCCTATGACATTTGTCATTCATCAGGATGTCCTTCTCCTGATCAAGTGACAGAAGTACAGTCAGCTCATAAAATTTTTCTAGATCATTAAAAATACATGTTTCATGAACATGGCTGCTGCTGCTTTCACAGCAATATAAGACTGTTAGCAATTTTTCACTTACAGGTAAATGCCAATTGATCTGGGCCTTAAAAGACCTCAGAATTTATTTTTTGCTTTCTTGCAAAGGTATAAAAATGTATAAAACCTTAATTCAGAATATCAAGCTGATCACATTAGTTTGAATTTATGCAAACTTCTCAGAGTGATTTTTAGAAAGTGCCCACCCCCCAGTATATTATAAACATTTAAAAGGTGTGATTTAATGAAGCTATTAATCTAGTAAAATCTCCTTCAAACAATAATTTACTTCTTTGGTTGATAAGGAACTAAAGAATAAAACAAGAAACAAAATGTTAATAAGAGGCTCTCCTGAGAAACATAACCAGCAGGAGATCTGTTTATATAGGAATTGCCTCACACAACCTTAGGGGCTGGGAAGTTCAAACCCCATAGCACAGCCTGCAAACCAGAAACTCCAGTAAAGGTGATAATGAAGTTGAGTCCGAATTCCCCAGGGGAAGTTGTCTGATTGAAGTTAAGGAAGAAATTATATTTTCTGATTCTGATATCCTCAGATCTGGCTTTAAGACCTGTTGAGGACAATCTCCTTTGTTGATTGTAGATGTAATCAACCATAGGTGCAATCAACTGTTTATATAGATGCAAATCCATGTATGAAATACCCTCACAGTAATGATCAGGCCAGTGCTTGCTTCACCAAACAACTGGGCACCAAAATCTAGCCAGGTTGGTACCTGAAATTAAGCATCACAAGAAGCGATCCCATGCACATTTTCTTCTTATAGTTTTCATATAACCTCTCCCAGCGTTCCTGTTTTGTCACTTTCATTTTCTCCTGGTAAACTGATTAGAATTGGGAACTGAGAGAATTGTTCCATTAATAAGTAAACAAAGAATATGATTGAAAAATTATTGAGAAGCAAAAATGTTTCAGCATTTTTCTTAGTAAAGTCTTCTCTACCAAGCACTTCACTCCTGAAAATTTAATATTCATTGTCATACGGATTTTCACATATTCAATCTCAAATAACTGGAGATCACTTTACAAACACTCACTGGACTGAAGTTTCTCCTCTCTAGCTAGCAAACATAGGTTTTTGTGTTTATCCTTTCCTTTCCCCACATATATAGAATGAATATTGTTCTACCTTAGACTATTTTTGGTTAATGCACATTTATATTTGCACTGTAAAGTCAAAGATACAGCAGCTAATCTTAAAGGTCAGTCCATGAAGGATTATCTAAAGCAAAGTTTAGCATATAGAAGTCAAAGATCATGCAACTTCTCTGCTGGCCCTTCTGTCAAACCATGCATACTGTCACCAAAAGTTTAGATTAAAAAAGAAGGCATTAAGGAATGGGGCACAGAGGATAGACTTGCGAGCACAGGTCAGGATTCAACACACCTGCTGTGTTTTCATAATAAAACCAACTGGCCTATTCAGTACCACAATTTAACTATAACATTAGGTCATAGTGAGCATGGTTTTGAAACTCTCTTTGTTTTTAGTAAAATGCCTTTCCACCAAATAGATATTATTTCATTTATCTATATGCCATTACCTTGAGGAAGGCAAATGACAAGGCTCATAATTCTTACCTTAGGAATGGGAGAGGAGAGGTACTGAAAGGAGAAAGGGCTCCTTCCAGAAAGTGAAAGGACTGTTTCCTTACTGCCTTTCAACGTGAAAGGGGAGAAAGGTCATAATGCATATATTCCTTTTAATATTGGACTTCATTTGCATGTATCCATTTTTGTGCATCTTCAGGACAATCTTAATATCTTTTGGTAACATTAGTGCAGCCAACATTAATATTATTTTTTACATAAAGACTTTCGAAGGTGACTATTGTTGAAATTTTAAAGACAATCTCTAAGGGCTATTTATGATTGTAAGGATTAGACAACTTTAAAAATTGGCTTTTTAGAAATATATATTATAAAACCAATAGTTTGATGGAGTTAGCTCTTATTGGCTCATGAGGATATATTGTTAAATTTTCAGGAATTTTGCAGACTGGTGGTTGGCATAGCTATTATTTATATGTGTGAATACACACCCAAATGTAAAACAATTAAATAAATTGTATTAAAAGCAAAGGTAATAAATACTCAAAACTTGTTTCTTAATTGTTTCTACACTTTACTATTCTCTATGCTCTTAAGATTATTTACATCTATGGTATCTATGTGGTTGAAATACTATGTAACAGTCTGCTAGTGAGCCATTTCTTCCTAACTTCTTTCACTGAAGTAGCTGAATGTGGATAGCTTGGTAGGTTGAAATCGGCTATGATGAAAGTATTTACTCCACAGAAATCAGCAAATTTTACAAATCACAGCTTTATGTATAGTTTTATTTCTTACTTAAATGAGGGAGCCATGAACTACAGTCTGTGGGCAGTCTGCCTGTTCTTATAAATAAAGTTTTATTGGAGCATACCATGACTGGCTGCTTTTTGCAATGGCAGAGTAGGGTTTTTGCAACAAAGACCATAAGGCTGCTGTGCCAGTTTGAGATTATTCTATGAATCCCCAAAAGAGAAAGATTATGTTTGTAAACTAATCTATTCCTTTGGGTGTGATACCCTATAATTGCATTAAATTCAATTAAGGGACCTTTGATTAGGTTACCTGTTAAGATTGCTTTAGGGCTTTTGATTCAGGTTAAGTCCCCTCCCCCTTGCTGGGTCTGATATAAATGGACTCACACATACAGACAGACACAGGTAGAGAGAAAGCTCTGTCATTTTTGATCTTGGCATGTGTAGCCTTTTGGCAAATTGATGTAATTATGAACTCCAAAAATATAGTTGGATCATGCTTGTAAACTGATCTGTTAATCTGGACATGATTAAGTTATGATTAGGGCATTGACTGGGCCATGTCTGTAGGGCATTGAGCTCCATCCCTTGGTGGGTGGGGGAATCGAATATAAAAAGCATCACAAAGAACAGAGTTGCAGCAGTTTTTGAGAAGCAGTTTTGATGTTGGAGTTTGGATGTTGGAGAGAAGGCCCCAGGAGAAGAGAAGTGAGCCGTTCGCCTGATAGTCTACAGCTGACCTTGTGGAGGAACCAGAGGAGCTAAGCCCGGAGAGAAATGCAGCCCTGGGAAGAGAGAAACTCAAGAAGCCTGAGCTGTGGCAAAATTCAGCAGCTGTTTTGCTCCAGCACGAGGCAATGGACTTTGGTGAGGGAAGAAACTTATGCTTTATGGCCTGGTAACTGTGGACTTCTACCCCCAATAAATACCCTTTATAAAGACCAACTTATTTCTGGTATTTGGATTAGCTCCCCTTTGGCTGACTAATACAGAATTTGGTACCGAGGAGTGGGGAAGTGCTTTTGCATATACCAAAATGTTGGAATGGTTTTATAAACAGGTAAGGGGTATTTTTTGGAGGAATTGTGAAATGCTTGATGGAAAAGGCCTAGATCACTTTGAAGAGACTGTTGATAGTAATATGGATGCTAAAGAGACTTTCTATGATGCCTTAGAAGTAAAAGATGAAACTATTATTGGAAACTGGAGGAAAGGTGATCCATGTTTTAAAATTGCAGAGAACTTAGCAAGATTAACTCCTGGTGTTATATGGAAAACAGAATTTGCAAATGACGAATCTGAGCATTTAGCTGAAGAACTTTCCAAAGTGGAGAATGTGGCTTGGCTTCTCCTTGCAGCTTATAGCAAGGTACTAGATGAGTGAAATACACTAAGGACTGAACTTTTTGGCACAAAGAAAACAGAAACTGATTCCAGAACTTCCAAATTTCTGGAAATCAAGTGTCCAGATGAAAGTGCCCCATTTGAAGACTTAGCTAAACCTGGAACTTGTAAATCAGATTGAAGATGCAGTTATCTCGGAAAGACTTGTGGAAAGTCTTACTGTCTGATGGCTTGGACCCCTGCTTCTTGCATGCTAAACCAACAACGTTTTTGAGAGTGCTGTATGAAGAAAACCAATGTCAGCTTGGACAAAAAAGGACATGGAAAGGAGAGATTGAAGGAGAAACAGCTTTAAGAAGAAAACTGGTGGAAGAAGAGATCTGGAATTAAGACATCTCCTTGGGCCAAGAGAGGAACCCCACCCATGTGTACAGAGAGGGTGAGTTTGCCCTTGCAGTTGAAGAGGGTGGATGTTCCCACCCGATGTTCAGGAAAAGCTTTGCCACCCCAGGGTGCAGAGAGGGTGGAACACATTCCTCAAAGATTAGGGCGGTTAAGGTCAACACCCCATAGGTCTAAGAGGGGTGTACCTGTCCCCCATGGATTAGAGAAGGCCAGGTGGTCAACCCATTGCTCTGATAGGGTTGAACCTGTATGCCAAAAGTTAGGGAAGGCCAGGTGGTCAACTCGTTGCTCTGAGAGGGTTTAACCTGTGTGCCAAAGGTTAGGGGGAATGTTGTCTTCACCTCACTGTACTTGGAGGACTAAGATTCTAACCCAAAGATTGGGTAAGGTGTGGCAATCACCCCAACACTCTTGGAGGGTGAAGTCTGGAGCTTGGTCGATACCCAGATGCTTGATGAGGGTGGAACCAAGAAAATGGCCATTGGGCAAGCCAGTGGAAAGGGTGGGTTCCCATGTGGCCCCAAGGAGAAGAATCCATCATCTTAAGAATGACTCTCAGACTTTGAATTCGAATGGAGGATGCCCTGCAGGTTTACTGAACTGTAGAGGATCCATGACTCATGTTTCACATCCAATTTCTTCTTATGATATTGAAAATGTTTATCCTTTGTCTTTCTATTTGTGTATTGGAAGCAGT
>JAQZBX010089110.1:0-12670 GCA_029593785.1 Cabassous unicinctus
GTTTCCAACTTCCATCCTTTCAAGGATATTGCAAGATGCTTTGCTGGTCTCCTAGGCCCCCCAAACAGGTGCTTTAGACAGCTCTGTTTAGATTATTAACTGCCCTCTAGGATGAGCTGACTTTTGGAATGCCTTACTCAGCCACCATCTCACCTCCCTACTCCCCCTGCATCACATTTAAGACGTGGAAATAAAAACTTGCTAATTAAGTTGCTTTGAGGAGGTAGTGGGATAATATGTGCAGACATCCCACAGTGCCTGCTCCAAACTGTGAATCATTTTCCTTTGTTGTGCCATTCCACACTTTTTGAAATTTTTTCCAAGATATTTGCCTTCAAGTAACATGAGTAAGGATGGATTCCATAGAGTCAGTAAGATTTTATAATAAATCCTAGATATGCTACTCAGCGGTACCCTTGGAGTAAACTACTTTATCTCATGAGCCCATTCATTTCTCTATTAACAAAAGGGAACTGGCAGCATGAACATCACCTCAGGACTTTGAATACTGAGATGAATACATATGAGCTGCTCAGCCCAAGGCCAGGCTCCATGCCTATCAAGAAAACTGTTAATGCCTCTTTTCTTCCTTCCAGGTGAGGAAACTTAGCACTAAATTTACAAAGTGGCTCCTCTGGAGAGACATTCAATGTGACTGCCATTGACTTGTCTTCTTTCCTGTTAGTGTCCAAGATGCCCTAGGCCTAGATTCTTGACCATATGCTTGATATGGAGTTTGTATGCAGACTTTAAATGAGAGATGATGGTGTTTTTAAAATACAGCTCAATTTAAAATAAAATTTTAACACTTAGAAACATGAAAAGAAATAAAAACAAAATAGAGTTATTATGGCTATTAGATTTAAAATGCAGTGGTGAGGTCATTCACTAGGATACTCTTATGCAAATCACAGCTAGGTATCATCAAATTTCAACATATGCAAAGAATCTACAATGTTTCTGAAAACCCTAAATATCTCTGAACACTATAAACAGAGCACAATCTAAAGACATCAATAAACAATCTAACTTAAAGGACATTTTGGACACCCTAAATAACAAGCATTTGTAAACAATTTATGTAATCTTATTTTTCATTAAAAACCCTTGCTGCGGAACACTACAAGGGACAAATTTTGAGCTGCTACTGGAATCTGTGCTTCCCAAATGGCAACTTCTAGGACCCCAAATAAATGCCTTTGTTGCCTTGCACCTAGCTCAATTTGTTATTTCTCTGCCAACAGAACTGAATTCAATCTGCAATTTAATAATAATGCCAATCTGTACATGTTTATGTGTATTCAACATACTTTTTCAATTAAACCAAATTTTAATTTTCAAAACCTTATTTTTCTAAAATACTTAAGAAAGCCTTTAATTTGGTGTTATCTGTTATATAAGGAAATTCTTACCCCTATATATGTGTCCAGATGAGTGTATTTGCATATAGAATCCAACACTCACTTGTAGAGAGATAATTTTTCAAGTGTGGATTAGAATTTTAATTTTAGTGTTTGAGTCATTGCTCAGTTTTTTATTTTATATGGTTTATCACCCTGAATTTCCATATACTATATATAGTATACATGTATTTTTATTAAAATTTGATATAAATAAAATTCTATAAAATAATATAAATTGTGCTCTTACCTCAACATGTTTTTCTTAATGATACAGAAAGTTTTATTTCAATCATTTCAAGGTTTTCTCAACATATTCTTCCTCATAAGGAAGCAAAATAAATAGTTAATTTCTTAAATAATTACTTTAAGGTGACCTTAAAAAAGAATGCAAAAATTTTAATTCAAAGTATTTAATATCTTTTCTTGTTATTTCCTAGAGTTACTGAAGTTGTAGAAATAGAAACACCTATTTAGATTCTTAAAATGATACCATAGAAAAGATTAGCTATTACTGAGATTTGAGGGTTTTCCTCATCAATTTTTCTTTTATATTTGTGAGGGAGGGAGGAAATTAACATCCATCAACATATAAGTATATATGGCAGGGCCTCCACAGAATTTAGGAATGGAATAAGGTTGTGATAATTTCACTCCCAAAGTCTCCAATTGAAGAGTATATTCAAGTTTACAAACTCTCACTGAATACTACTTAGATTAAAACAAAAATGTGGGAAATACTTTCAATTAATAAAAAAAGCATGTAAGTTAAATGAAGCATGATGGAGAGAGTTTAAAGGACAGAGTGATTAAAGATGAAATATGAAGCCATATATTTTTCAAGTTTCTCCAAAAAAAATATTTGTTTTATTCACATGATTTCAAGAACTGGATGATTTTTAGTTTTGATATGTTTTACAAGAATGTGCTATCTTTTATATCTTATAAGTGCAAGTTTTGTTCATTAACCATAAAATCAGCTCTACCTCAGTTGCCATGCACATCCCAGTCCCCTCTGTTTGCCTTGTATGGCCACAGGGAATAAGGTGGTAGAACAACTCCTATTCATGACTTTGGATGAAGTCCAGTGATATGGACAAAACCTTAACTTCTCACTTGGCCTCATTTCCACCATCATCCAACACAGCATCGTGTTTTCTAAAGTTCACTTCCTAAACATCTCTTAAGTGTTCCATTTGTCATTTCTCTAGTTCAAACACTCCTACCTACTCACTCATTAACCACCTGATAGACTCCCCCATAACTCATCTTTCTCTTTTACTACAGCCCAATCTCTATCCTAAGAAAAACAAAATTAACTTCAAAAAACAAAAATACATATTTTATCACTTCTCTTCTTTACATAGGTTGTCTCCCAATGCTCTTACAAAAAGGGAAAACATCTTCAGTATGGATTACAGGGTCCAAATGGGTGTTCACTTTCTTCTTTGGGTAACTTAGTATCCACTCCACTCTTAGTAACAAAGTAAGTACAATTCCAGTAAAGCCTCTCTCCTTCCATTATTATTCCATTTGTCTGGACAGAGGAATTCTATGTTCTGTGATGGAAGTGGGAAGGTAAATTTTTATTTCACAACATCTCTGGACAGCATGACCTTCAGGGAAGACTGAGGGATATGGGCTGGGGTCAATCAGCATATCCTATCCTCCAGCCATAGTGATTAGTTCAGATGAGAACATGTGATCTTGTCAGTCCAAGCAAACTGAGCCTTTGGAATTTTACTGGAAACATGGGACACTAAAGTATCTTTTCCTCTAGAAGATGTGTTAGGAGGATTTGAAGGTTAGATCTATTCTGGGCTTACTGAAGTCTTGTGGAATCAGTACTGAGGAGAAAGTACTATAGGACCCCAAATCCCAGGGAGTCTGGCCAATCTAGGAGGGCATAGTCAGGTGATATTGAAATTGAAACCAGCCAACACCCAAAGCCTATAATTGTCAGTTATGTCAGGAAAAGATTTTTTATTCCTTGATTCAGTCAGCCAGTTTGTGTTTTCTGTTTTTGTACTCAAAACATATTCACAAATAAAACGGCCCTTAGTATCTTCCCCACCTTCTTTTCTAATATTTAGACACATTGGCTGATAATTTTTTACTGGATTTTAATACATACTACCTTCATTTCAGTTCCTTTTTACTTTTACCATAGCACTTATGTGTGCTTTTGGTCCCTGCCTATTACACACCTTTGCCTAATTAACTTTTTTCCTTCTCAAACCTTAGCTCAGCCATCACTTTTCTAGCGAAGCCTTCTGCCTCCTTCCCTGTCAGGGCGATCTCTTCATCATATGTTGTTATCAGTTCCTTTGTCTTTCCAGTGCCTTCTGTAGCGAGCTTTCACAGGTATTGATGGGAAAGATGAATTGTGGCCTTCTCCATAACAATCTCTTGTCTGCTGTGTTTCACTGTTTTAAACTCCAGAACCAGTGTAGATTGCTCAGGGATTGTTCCTGAGGTGTCTGTTTAGGAAATGAATAAGAATGATTGAATAAATGAGAGAACAAATAAATGAATTCTGTAACCATTCCTTCTTCCAGTTAGGCAGGTTTATGTAAGAACTTTGTTGAGCTCCAAATTTACTTTGTGCAGAACTTATTGCATATTATTATCACAAACCTATCAATTATCCAAGATTCTTTGATTTAATATAAATATTATTAACTGAATCAAATTGCTTTGCAATGCAAACCAACCTAGTTTCTTGAATAATTCAGTCATTTATTGAATCTCTTTTGAATATTTCTATATTACAGATAGTGTGTGATTCAAGAGGGGTTCTACAGTGAAGAGAACATAAGACTTTACCTCAGAAAAATATCTGATAGTGGAGGAGAGAGCTGTGTACACCCAGAGAGCCATGCAGCATCTAGGGAAGGATCCAGTTCTAAAGGGGTCCTGCAAGAAAATTACTTAGTTATGTAAACAGAAAAAAGAGCATATCAAAAAGAGATTGGACTCATGAAATTGTATGAATACAAAAGAGGCAATGGAAATTTCATGAAGCTGCAAATATCCAATTGAGTATGGGTAGAGCTTAGAAAGAACAGGGACTATATTAGCAAGTGGTAAATAAAGAATGGGGAAGATGTAAGCAGGGGTCAGATCATTAAAGTTACTTTATGCCGTGCTGCCATGCTTGACTTTTCCTAAAGGAAAGTGGGAGCCATTTAAATATTTTCATTGTTTATATATAAAATGAATATATATAACAAAATGAATTAAATATTTATTTGATAGAATAAAATGAAAAGTATTCATTTTATATAGTTTTTCTTTAGATATAAGATAATTGTTGAGGGCAAGAATAGAACATATACAGTTAACAGAAATTGGCTTTGCATTCCCTAAAGGAAGGTATTGGTGCTCTATTTTCAAAAAATAGTCATTAGTAAAGGTCTCCAAAAATTTTTCCCCTTCCTTACTAACATTTCTAATTGTTATGGTAATTGAGAAATAATGTTTTTATCCAGGCATCTTGCAAAACATCTTTAGTAGTCCCTAGTTTTCTCTTTAATTCAAATCCATTACATACATTCTGAAATAAATGTTAAAAATATTATGTGAAACTATGTATAGATCAAAAGGCTACAGGTTACGGAGTGTTTAAGGGACCACTACTGCCCATCCTAGAGACCAAGATGGCAATTTCACTGTTTTTTTCCCTGAGATTTGCTACTTATTTGAGCAGGCCTAACGATATCATTTCATTTTGTTTATATAGAAATGGGTAATTCAGGGTATATGTTTTGTGAATCTCTTTTATTATTGCACATTATTCCATTTATAAAATTCATTCATATTGATATAAGCATCATGTATTATTCATTTTCTTTGCTGAATGACAGATGCTGTATAGTGTTTAATAGGCAGGGGATGTCATTATTTATTTATGCACTCTCTTGTTGCATAAATACCTTCCATTCAATTTTAAGCAATTACAAATAATGGTGCTATGTATACTTTTTTGCATGTTTACTAGTTGTATGCATTTGCATATGCCTCAGAGTCAATAAACAGTCTCAGAATTATTAATTATCCAGTTATTATCTTTTTAATTACCACAGTATACTAGTGATATCCCTTTTTTCATTTCTTATACTGCAGATCTGAGTCTTCTCTTTCACCTCTTCAACAATTTAAGCATAAGTTTATCATTATCACTAATATTTCCAAAGAAATCTTGCTTGGTTTTGTCAATCCTCTTTATTGTATAGTAGATTTCTTTTACTTTCACTGGTTTTCATTTGCTTTCATTTTTCTCTTTTTTGAACAGGTATACAATTAGAAGCAGAGTGGGCATTACCATCTGAAAATCCTCATGATTGGGGAATGAACAATGGCCTAAAGTACACTTATTATTATTCTACTACATACATTATTATTCTAGCAATGGAAGAACTATTATCATTGGTGTAAAAGCAGTGGCCACTAGAAGTTCTGAGGTATGGGAGAGGGAAGAATAGGTATAACATGGGGGCATTTTTGGGACATTGGAATTGTCCTGCATAACATTGCAATGACAGATACATGCCAGTATAAATTTTGTCATAATCTACAAAATTGTACAGGGCAGAGTGTAAATTATAATGTAAACTATAATACAGGGTTAGTAGCAATGCTTCAATATGTGTTCATCAATTATAGCAAATATAATTTGTCACACCCACACTAATGAAGGGTGTTGTTAATGTGGGAAAATGTGGGAGGGGAAGGGAGTGGGGCATATAAGAATCTTTTATTTTTTTATGTATAGCATTTATGTAATTTAAAGCACCTGTAAAAATAAAAAATAAAAACATAAAATAATAGATAAAAAATTTTCTCTTCCCCAAGAACAAAAGTGGGGATGGCTGATTATTGACCACATCCTTTGATAAGGGAGTTAAGAGCTTTGGGGGCCCAGCTCTGCACATTTCATAAAGAAGCTCTTGTTTCTACCTTCTCTGGAGAGAGGTAGTTGCAGAGGAGACTTAAATATGCTGAATTTCCTCAGGACTGTAGGGGAAATTTAGATGAAGGGTTGCATTTTCTGTGCAGGCAAGGAAATCTCAGCTTTGGGGAGCCATCATAGAATCTCCTGAACACATTCTGATCCCTTCCCCAGGACACTTTGGAGTTGTTCTATGTCCCCTTCATGGGTCTCTGACCCTGTTATGGCTGGTAAAGACAGATTTGGTCTTCTCTGGTGTGCTCTTCTCCCAGAATTTGCCTTCTAGGCAAAAACAGCTTGAAATAATGAAATTAGTTTGAAAAACAATAGAGGCAGACAGTCTGGGAGGAAGGCTTACTGACTTCAAACACCAGGAATGGGAGGTCTGTATCCTGGGAAACAGAGGACAACCAAATTCCTGTAAGCAGAGGAACCCCAAAACAACTAACAAGTTAAAGCTCAGGACAGACAGAAGCCTAGAAAGGCAGAGAAAACCCAGAGTTAAAGTGTTAAAAATATTAAAATGTACAGTGTGAAAATAAAGACTAGAAGACAAAGAAATAACGAATAATGACCCATTCAAAGGAAGAAGATAAAATCCAGAGAACCAATAAAGAAGATGAGACTGTAAACATACAAAACAAAGCTTTTAAAAAATGATCTTGAAAACACTCAGAGATCTAGAAAAACACTAAGAAAGAACTAAAAGGTGTCAGGATAACAATAAGTGAGCAATATGAGAGTTTTAATAAATACATACAAATTATAAACAAGAACCAAACAGAACTATTGGAGTTTAAGACCAAAATAACTGAAATGAAAAATGTCCAAGCTTTCTAAAGTAGATTTGGAGCTGACAGAACAAAAAAAAAAAATTAAAAGACACTTGAAATGTCAGGCTGAGAATCAGAAAGAAAAAAATATATTAAAAGTGAAAATAGCCTGGGATAACTCTGGAACACCATCAGGGGCATGAATAAATACCCAAAAGGAGAAGAGAAAGATAAAGAGGCAGAAATAATATTCAAAGAAATAATAACAGAGAACTTACAAAACTAAGAAAAGACATGAATATGTATTTCTAAGAACAGAAATCAACAAACAGGATAAACATGAAGAAAAAAGCTCCCATCATATATTGGTCACACTATCAAATACAAAGGATAAATAAAACAGAAAACTACAAGTGCTGGAGAGGATGTAAAGAAATAGGAACACATACTCATTGCTGGTGGGAATGTAGACTGGTGCAACCATTATGGCTAGTCCTCAGGAAGCTAAGTATAGAAGTGCCATATAACTGAGCAATCTCACAACTAATTATTAATATATACCCCAAAGTATTAAAAGGAGAATTTCAAACAGATATTTGCCCATCAGTGTTCACAGCAACAATATTCACAATTGCCAAAAAATGGAAGCAACCCAAATTTTCATTAGTCAGTGAATGGGTAAACAAAATATGGTACATACATACAATGGAAAATTATTCTGCCACAAAAAACAACGAAGTCCTGCCTGTGTTAACCGGCATTAAACTTGAGGATATTATGTTGAATGAAGTAAGCCAGGCAAAAACAACAAATATTGCTTGTTCTCACTACTTTGAGCTAACCATAATAAGAAAATTCATCTAAAATATACCAGAAGACAGATTGGGGTTAGAGAATTGGGAATTGATGCTTAATTTGTACAGAATTTCAATACAGGTTGATTATAATGGTTTGGATATGGAGGTAGTGATGTTAGCACATTATTGTAAATGTTTTAGCACTGAATTATGTAGGTGAATTTGGTTAAATGGAGAAACTATATCATATATGTTATTAGAATATAAATTAAAAGAGAAAACATCAGACTGTATAACACAGTGAACCCTATTGTAAATGATGGATTATAATTAATAGTACAAGTATATGAATGTTCTTTCATGAATTATAACAATGACACAAGAACAAGGTGTTAATAATAAGCTAGAATATGAGAAAAAAATCAATGTATACTATGGATGATAGTTAATAGTACTATTTTAATATTCTTTCATCAATTGTAACAAATGTACTTACTGTTAAAAATAGTACAATTGTGAAAAAAAGTGCTATCATCAATTTTATAAATGTTCCACAGGAAGATAAAGTTTTGGTGGTTTGGTGGTATATGGGAATCCTATATTTTACACATGATTGTTCTTTAAACCCACAACTTTTCTAAATATATATATTTGCTATTGCAGGGGCTATCTCTAAGAAAATATTAAAACATCATACCTGGAATTTTTACCTGAGTTTTTTCCCATACTTCTCTTCACCCTTTAAACTGACTCTGCATTCTTCTTTCTCTCTAATTCTCTCCAAGTCACTCAGTCTCTTTCTTAAAATATATGGTATCTCATACCTGAAGTCAGCAAAACCTGGGTTAGCTCCAACTTAGTCTCTAAATATTTCATTCACTTTTTGTCTTAGTTGGAACTTTGATGAAACTTGAAATATTTTTCTTGAAGCCATTTCAAGTGCACTTTCTTTTCACATCCCAACTACCTCAGGATAAAAAAATTAATCTCCTTTCTCTACAATGCCATATTAAAGCTATTTCTTCTGTTCTCTACATAATATTTCCAGTTCTCTTATACCTATTTGTACTCCTGAATTTACTTGTTGTCATATTCTATGTCCTATTAGATAAAGGCTAATTAGTTTTTCCCCTAAAGTCATTAAATTCTTCTTCCTTCTTTCATTTCCTTCAATTTGGCAGATTAGATATTCTGAAAAAGGCCTTCCCATAGAAAGAAACCTAGAAATATTGAATAAAAAATATATTTAAAATCATTTTTAGAAATGCTTACCTGAGCTCCCAAAAAAGCAGAGGTATTTCCTTGGCCAAAACGGGATTGGAATCCAGAGTATTAAGCAGATATTGAATGCCAGAGGGGATAGTCAGATTTTAAAGTTAGAGAATTGGCTTTTTAAGGATGACCAAAGTACAGGATTTATAGAAATAAAACATATGAAATTTAAAAAGAACCTACTGGATAAATTCAATAGCAGGATAGATAGAACTGATGGGAGAATAATAAACAGCAAGAAATAGCTAAAGAAACTATCCAGAATGCAGCACTGAGAACATATATGCAGCAAGGCAAATGGAAAATAGTAAAGGAAATTTGAGAAATGAAAGATAGATAAAACATGAAAATATTTGCCTAATAAAGTATGGCATGCCCTTGATGATAATTTTTAATCCAATTTCAGAGATGTTTAAATGTAAAGAGAAAAAGAAAAGTGAAGCTAACAATTGAGCAAAAATATAATGTGTATTGCATAAGGTAATATATAAAATAAGACAATGTTTTAAGAAATGTGCATACTTATCAATGAATGATGAAATATATAAATCATTACATTCACATTCACAGTGAATTGCAAGAAGAAATCCACAGCTTATAGGGGAAATTAAAGACATCAAAGATAAAGTATCCAGAGAAAATAGATTCCTTACAAAGACAGGAAAATTAGGAACAGGTTATCCAACAACAATAATTAAATCCAGAAGACAGTATTGTTAATTTTTCTAACTCCTGAGAGAAAATAATTATCAATTTATAATTGTGTACCTAACAAAGGTAATTTTCAAGGATGAGGAAAAAATTAAACACATTTTCAGACAAAACTTGAGAGACTGTCACTATAGATCTTTACCAAAGAGATTTATATCTCTCTCCTCCCCAAACTTTTTTTTCTGTCTGTCTGTCTCCAATTTTAATTTACTTTTGCATATGTATTACATTCATAAGTTATCAAAATTGCAAAATAGAATATGGCATATTGTCTTTCACCTGACTGTTTCCAAGCACAGTTTCCCCTTTTCAAAGACAATCAATAGTTATTTTAGACATTTTCATTTGTGTGAGTATACTCCTAAAGATATGTTGTAAATATAAAGGCAAATAAACATAAATAAATAAGTATAGATAAATCAATGTTTTGGATGTACAAAGATATAAGTGGTTACAAGTACATAAAAAAGTGGAAGGACAGAGGAATTTAGGAAAAGTATATGTGCACACTATTGAAGATGATATGGTATCAAATCAAATAGGATTACTATATGTTTAAGATATTAAATTTTAAACCCATGATAAACACAAGAAAAATACATGAAAAATGTATCCAGATAGAAATGAGAAGGCACTCAAAATAGTACAACAAAACATCAAATAAATAAAAGTAGGGACTAATAGAAGTGAGGGGGAAAATGTATAAGACTTGCAAAGGTAAAGAGGAAAGTGCAGGGAAAAGTCCCGTATTATCTATAGAGTCTTTAAATGTAAATGGATTAAACTCTCCAGTCAAAAGGCAGAGCTTGTCAGAATGGATAAAAAATGTATGACCCAAATATATGTTGTCAGCATGAGATGCACCCAATTTTCAAAGCTACAAGTAGGTTGAGGGGAAAAGGATGGAAAATAAATATACTATTCAAGTAGTAAATAAACCAGAGCTGGGTGGCTATACTAATATCCTATCAAATAGACTTTAATAAGAAACAATCACAAGGGACAAAGTTGGTCATTATATACTAATAAAGTGGATAATTCAACAAGAAGATGAAACAATTATAAATAGATATGCACATAACAACAGAGCCCCCCAAAATATGAAGCAAATACTGACAGATTTGAAGGGAGAATTTGATGGTTGTGCATTAACAGTTAGGAGACTTTAATACACTAGTCTCAACAATGGATAAAACATCTAGTCAGAAGATCAATAAAGAAGCACAAGAATTGCATAATACTCTAAACCAATTTGACCTAACAAACATATATAGAACACTTCACCCATCAAAAACAGGATGTACACTTCTTGAAAGCACATGGATCATTCTCCAGGGTAAACTATATGTTGAGTCACAAAACTAGTCTCAAGGAATTTAAAAAAAGTATTGAAATCATGCAAAGTATATCCCTAAACCACAACAGACTGAAGCTATAAAATATTAGCAGAGAAATAAAAATTTCAAAAATTTGTGGAAATTAAACAAAATACTCTTAAACAACCAATTTATTAAAGAGTAAATCAGAAAAAAAATTGGGAAACATCTTGAAGCAAATGGAAATGAAAATAAAACATACAAAAACTTACGAGATTTGGTATGCTAAAGCAGTTCTGAGAGGGAAATTTACAGCTTGAAATGCTTGCATTTAAAAGAAAAAAGATATCAAATCAGAAACCTAACCTCAAAATTGGAAGAACTAGGAATAGACTAAACTGAAAGAGAGCAGAGGGAAGGGAATAACAAATATGAAAGAATACATAAATGAAATAGAAAACAAACAAACACAAAAATAATAGAGAAGATCAACAAAACCAAATGTTGGTTCTTTGCAAAGATCAATAAGATAGGAAAACCTTTAGCTAGAAAAACGAAGGAAAAAAAGGATACAAATAAGTATAATCATAAATTGAAAAGGGACATTATTACTATCCCTGCTGAAATAAAAAGGACTATTAGAGGCTAATATGAACAACTGTACACCAAAAAATTAGATAACCTAAATGAAAGGGACATATTCTTAGATACATGAAGTACCTAAATTGATTCAAGATGAAATAGAAGATTAGGAGAAAAGTAATTGAATCACTAATTTAAAAATGTCAAAACAAAGAAAAACCCAGCACCAGATGGATTTGCAGGGGAATTCTTCCAAACATTCCAAGAATGCTAAACTACAATTCTGCTGAAACACTTACAAAAAATGGAGGAGGCAGAAACAGTCTGTAATTCATTCTATGAGGCCAACATCACCTTCATACCAAAGCCAGATAAAGATGCCAATGGAGAGAAAACTGCAGACCAGTATCTCTTATGAAGATAGATGCACAGTTCTTAACAAAATAGTAGTAAACTGAATCCAAAAGCATCTGAAAAGAATTATACAACATGGTCAACTGGGATTTAACTCTGGTATGCAAGGGTTGGTCAAAATAAGAAAATCAACTAAGTTAATACAGCAGATTAACAGAATTATGGAGAAAAAAACCACATGATTATTTCAATTGATGGAGAAAAGGCAACTGATAAAATCCAGCAAAGTTTCTTTATAAAAGCACTTAGAACAATATGAATAAAAGAACATTTCCTCAACATTATAAAGGATATTGTCTTCGTTTGCCAAAATGATGTTGTTACTGTATGTATGGCTATTTTCAATAGAAGTTCCAGCGTGATCTGGTGGCAAAAAGGAGAAACATTTCTCTCAGTGAGAAGGTGATTTTTGGTGAGTGCACAAGTAAGGCACTGGGGGAATCTTTCCCAAACC
>JAQZBX010089111.1:0-12669 GCA_029593785.1 Cabassous unicinctus
AGTGACTATTACAACCCAACCTTCTGGGCTGCCAAGATCAGCAAAACGTCTCAGGGCAAAGGGTCTCAGTAAGTTATCGCTCTATTTCTCAATGAGTATTTTATGACTTTTGGAGGTCTCCCTATTTTCTTCGGAGAGCTCAGCTATGCCTTTAAAGTAATTCTTAAAAATAGTTTTGCCAGTGATTTGAACAATAGGTTTCTGTAGTTATTTAATCCATCATATAGGTAGAAAGAAAGTCTATTTTGTTTTATTTCAATTAACAAGTGCCTGCCCACTCAACTTGCAAGCGTGTGCCCCTTCTCTACAGGATTAGTGCCTTTCCTGTGTTTCCTGCTAGCATCTGGCACTTCTCTTTACACTGTTTATTACACTGCATTGGCTGTTTAATTGTGTGCTTCCTCCAGTAGACCATGAGTTACTGAGAGAGAGGCTCTTGGCTTATTCACTTCAGAATCCAGTGCTGAGCACAGGGTAGAAAGGAGGGAAATGCTAAAAAGGAAGTATTCGAACATGCCAGAGAAGAAGGAGCTACTTTGGGGGCAAAGTCCCTTAGCTATTGGGAGCGAATGGCCTGTAGATCACAGGAGGAAAGCATTCCTAGACAACATGGAAGAGGGAATGATGCAGAGCTAGAGGGAAGTGTTCCAAATGGTTAATCGATGACCACTTGATGAAAGGTTGATTTCAAAGTTAGGGGATGCAGTCTTTTGTTCAGAGTAAGGTAGTATCTTAAGGACGGAGAAAAACAGAAAGAGCTTCTGTGGTTCTTTCTAAAAAGTCTCATTCAGTTAGAAAGGTAAAATTGAACTGGTCGAGCATAACATGGAGTGGGCTCAGGACAGAGAAGTGGACAGTGGATGCAGTCTGAGACTGGTGTTATAGACCATCAATCAGTAAACCATTTCACACTTGGGGGATTTGCACAATATCTGTATTTTACAAAAAGCTCTGTGAATTCTCATTTAAAATGAGTCCCCACAAACTTGTAAAGTAACTGTATAGGCTACACACCTAAATAGATCTGTGATGCATACAGGCACACACATACATGGACTGAAGAAGAGTCGGGGAGATGCATATTTTCTGTAATTTGGCTAGTAGCCTGCTTGCTCCAAGCTGCACCCCAAACTGAATGTCCTGCTTTCTTTCTGTGGAGCCCAACATTCCCACCTTGGACACTTAAAAAAAAAAAATTTATTAAGCAGTTTTACTGAGATAAATTCATGTATCATACCATCTATCCAAAGTGCATAATCAATGGCTTTTAGTGTTATCACAATGTTGTGGACACACTCTTTTGAATTAAGGTGTGGTCTCCTGGCTAGGCAAGGTCAAGGCTTTATTAAACCCGTTACAACCATTATCATATGACCCTGGCTCATATGATATCATATCACTCCGTTAATTAACTATCACCTAGTAGAGATTAGGCACGTAAAGAATTAGAACGTAAGATAGGCAAAAGTGAGTATGTGTGTGTGCATGCACATGTGTGTATGTTGGGAGTGGGGTTGGGATGAACTAAAGATAGCTGTATTAACGTGGTGAGAAGTACTAGTTAAGCCCTGCCGGATATTTGGCATGCACTCACCTACTTATTCGGTTGCTGCTGCTGTCAGTGTTTCGGATTGCATTTCTTCTCTAGAACAGGTGGAGAGTAGGTCAGTTCATAGTATGTGGCAATCTGCCTTGATTTGTCATTTGTTGTCTTAGGCTATGCAAAGCATAGCCTTTAGTTCCTAGTTCCTTTGTAATAGGGCGTATGTCAAAATACTGGGCTCCGTGTTGCTTTACAAAACCCGTCGATCTACCAGAGCCATAGAAAACATGATCTGAGGTGGAGACCTTCTGTCGACTTGAGTAAAAGTAAATACTCTCAAGTGGAAAAAGGCCCAAGTTCTACCTGCTTCACAGTAGGCATTGCCTATTTTGGAACACATCCAATGTTAAGAGTCAACCACTAGTCCAAGTTCAGACTGCCAGAAAGGCAGAGCCATATTCTTTGGTGACTCTTGGTGTGGACTATCAATGAGAAATATATACACCATAAAATAAAACCATTCACTACAACTAAATCTATGCAGATTTAGATATTTAATTTTTTTCACAATAGTTTTGAAATATCAAAGTAAGATTGGTTTTCATGTTTTATTTCAAATGAATTTTAATATATATTATGAAGTATAAATTCACTATTTGTGTTATAATGTAAGCTAAAATATTTAGAAATTTTATCTGGTAGATAACCTAAAAGAAAAAGGAATTTATATACTACTTTCCCAGGGGATTACAGCCAAGGATATTGTGTGTATTATTATGTAGTTATTCAGAGTAACATTCCTAGAGTGTAAGACTGCAGGATGTAGGAAGCACCCTCTTTCGGGAGTGGACTTTTTGAGGTGGCCAAACCTTTCTATTTTGTTTTAAGGAAAAGGCACACTTATGCCATCAGAAGCAAAAAATAGAATCTGTCCAATTTTCAAAGAAGGGCATGGGGCAGTTCTTCAGTGTGTAAGACGTCCCTAGCCACCAAATGCCAGGGGGTTCACCCCAGCACTTTCAACATCCGCATTTCTTCCTTTTGTTGTTGTGTTACTGGATTTGGTCTAGGTTCTTGACTTATGCTGCAGAAATGAATTTCAGAGCACGTCAGGTGAGTGAGGCCAGCAATTTATTAAGGTAGGGAGAGAAGAGAAATGGGAGAGGGTAAGGGGCTGAAGAGTGATAGAGATGGCTGATTTATAGACTACAATTTCCTGTTATAGATTATAAATGCCCAGGTTTTACTTGTGTGTTGGTCCGTGCAGAGGGGATTTGGCAAGAGCAGGGTGCAGAAGCCACGAGGGCCCCAAGCACAGTAGCAGGGCACTGAAGCCGCTGGAGCAGGAGCAGCGGGTGGCAGGGGTCAGGAAGAGGAGCAGAAGGGGCTATTTGACCTTTGCGCCTGCTTTTTAAACTGTTAATTATTCCATCCCTTTGCTAATGGCATGGGAGGAGTCCCAGGTGTTTGCTGTTTTGATTGATTACCCCACCCATCAATCCCCCAGGTGGGGCCAATGATAATGTCCCGGGAGACTATCAGAGACTCTCTTGGGAATCTCTGGGAATCTCATTCTGCGTGGTGGAAATCTCACGAGGATCTTCCAATGGCCATCTTGGGGCATTGATGTTTACATGGACCTTTTGCCAGGTTCCAGCTCCATCGATTCATTCCCTATATGAAGCCTGCTTCAGTTGTAAGCATGCACATGTCTCCACTAACAAAAACAAACAGACATAAAACAAAAGCCCCCTTAATTTTTCTTTCTATTGCACTTGAAGTCAGAACTAGTGACTTTCTAATTTTCAGAGACCATGGAGCCTTCTGAGTCCCCATTTGTCTTGACTTTGCTGCAGTCCTTTGTAAGCTTTGAGCTTTGTGTATTATTATCAAACTATTATTACAGCTCCTGAATTGCTCATTTATTTGGACTTCTCTCTGTAGACTTCTCGAGGGCAGGACCTTATACTTCTCTATGCTCTTTTTAATATTCAGTACAATGTATTCATAACATTTAATTTATTAGTTGCAGATTCCTTTGTAAACATTGCCATGTTTTAATATTCTGTAGGGAATGTTCTTTTCTGTTTTAATCTTATTCAAAATGCTGAATTGAGCAATATTATTGTTTTGTAGGTAATAGAAATTTGAGAGTTATTCTAAGCCTATGTAGGCTACATTTGTGCAGGCCTCATGAGCCCAGGGATATTGCTGGATTTCAATAACAATAATAAATCAATTTTGACTCAACTTTCACCTGTGGAACCATTTGAATATCAATTTTCCAACTCTTCCCCTTTCCTTAAGATACAGCTCATGATCTCTTTCCCCAGGAAGGCTTTCCTGAAGACTTCAGCTATAAAGCTGTCCCCTTTTCCTGAACTCTTAAAGCATTCGCTGTTTGACATGGTTATTTCCACTTCCTTACCTTCTGGCCACTGCTTCACCTGCCCTTCCTAGGCTTCTCCGTTCACCAACATGGCTCTGGCCAAGAGGGTCAGTGGCCTCTGAGTCACCCATACAGTGGGTTCTTCTCAGTTCTGACCCTGCGGTATTTGCCTTCTTGTCCATCTCTACGTAAAAACTGTCTCCTCGCTTGTGTAGTCACTTGACTCGTCTCCTAACTTCCTGATGTAGCAATGGAAGCAAGATGGTTGAGACTGGGTTCCAGACCGCTTGGGTTTGAATCTTAGATCTGCTGCTTGCAAGTTGTGTGCCACTGGGCAAGGTACTCAATCTCAGTGGGTCTCATTTTTCTTATCTGTAAAATCAGGGTAATAACAGGATGTCCCCAGATGGTTGTGAGGATGAAATGAATTACGCATTGCCTAGCACCGTAAGTAGTGCTCAACGCGTGTCAGGCATATGCTCGTTACCTCTGGTTATTTATTTATTTATTTTTTTAATAAATGTTATATATATTTCAGTTAAATAAAATATAAGAAGAAAAATATAAAGAAATGGTATACTTTCACCAGGAATAAAAGAAATGTGTATCATGATTTCACTTTACAATGAAGCAGAGAATATTCCAAATTTGTTTTTCCTTCTTTCTCTGTGTCTTTTGTGGGTTCCTCTTCCTCCAACTTTCTCTTGAGATTCTCCAAATTTCTGCTCTGAGCTTTTCACATTTGTGTGCACCCACTCCCTTTTCCCAATTTTTCTTGTATTCACTATTAAGTTCAATATGGTTTTGTCACCTGTCTAGGTTCATGTTTCCATCACCACAATCAAGATATTGAACAGTTCCCAAACCACAAAGTATTGTCCTTTTATAATTACATCCACTTTCCTCCCACCTCCTCCCCACACTGCTCCTAACCCCTGGCAACCACTTATCTGTTCTCCATTTCTACAATTTTGTCACTTGAAAGCATGTTATTATATGAATGGAATTATATAGTATGTATAATTTTACAGCATGTAACCTTTTGGTATTGCGTTTTATCACTCAGCTTAATTCTGTTGAGATTCATCCATGTTGTCGTATGTGTCATAGTGTGGTCCTTTTCATTGCTGAGTAGCATACCTTGCTATGGATATGTAATATGTGTGTATCAGAGTTTCTTTAACCATTCATCTGGGCTGGTTCTAGGTTTTGGCTATTACAAATAAAGCTGCTGTGAACAATCATGTTCAGGATTTGTGTGAACGTAAGTTTTCATTTCTCTGGGGGTAAACACCCCGTAGTGTACTTGCTGGGTTGTATGGTAGTTGAAAGTTTAGATTTTTTTCTTTGTTATTTTTATTGAAGTTTAGATTTTTTAAGAAACTGCCAAGCTATTTTCCAGAGGGGCTATAGCATTTTACATTCCCACCAGCAATGTGTGCATTTCTCTGCATCCTCACCAGCATAGGATATTGTCGCTATTTTTTGTTTTAGCCATTCTGAATGGTATGTATTGATATGTCATTGTTGTTTTATTTTGTATTTCCCTAATGCCTAATGATGTTGAACATCTCTTCATGTGATTATTTGTCGTCTCTGTAGCCTCTTCAGTGAAATGTCTGCTCATGTCTTTTGTTCATTTTCCATTTGGATTGTTTGAGGGTTTTAAAAAATATATTTTAGATACTAGCCCTTTGTAGGATATGTAGTTTGTATTTTCTCTCAGTGTTAGCATGTCTTTTCATCCTCCTCATATGGGCTTTTGCAGAGCAAAAGTTTTAAATTCTGATGTCTAGCACTATTTTTTAAAAAATAGTTCTTAACCTGTTCAGATTTAATGGTCTCTTGAGAATCTGATGAATGCTACAAATTCTCTTGTCAGAAAAATGTACGTGCATACAACATTTTGCCTCTAATTTTCTGGGTTTGTAGTCTCTGTAAAGTTCATCCATGGCATCCTTATGAATTTATGGCTTAATTAATGTTCCATTAATTTATAGCAATCATCCATAAAACTCTAGAGAAGGTTACCTTTCCCTTATTAAAGTAAAAAGTGGGAAACCCTGAAACTTAAAAAACAATAGCAAGCTTCTTAGCAAGGATTTACTCTTGCTAGGACCTAACTCAAGTGCCCCTTCCTGAGCAATGCATTTCTTGACTACTCTGGGAGACATTGCCAGATTGTCTGCAACTTTAAACTTCTGTAGCTTGTACAGCTACACCACAAAACAATCTTTATTATGTTGAATTCAGACTTCTAGGCATTGTTGAATGAATGAACTTTTGAGCTTTCCTACGGGCTGCCACTGGTTCACTTTTAGCAGCATGACCCTCTGACTGTGTGTGCTTTCTTTAACTCTATAAAAATGAGTAGAAAATTAGAAAGTAAAAATAGGATACTGGTGAAGAAGCATGGGTCTGATAAAATTAATACCATCATTAGCTGTATTTAAGCAAAGAATTGTCATTGTCAGTTGGACTTCATTGAATTGAAGATGGTTGATTGTGTATTCCATTACGAGGGAAAAGCAAAAAGCAAAGTCCATGTAGGAAAGGCTGGAATATATATTGCTGAAAATTAGATTTCTAGAAAAGGACCCTAGTCTCCTGTAAGTCTGTTGTTCACTTTTGTCGTGGACTTATTGTGTGTGTTTGAAGGATGCATTATGTGTAGTAGGAGGAGGCTAACCATCTTTATTTACTACCTCTGGTTCACAAACTCACTGCTTCAACCTACTGAACTCCTTAGTGTTTCCTAAAAAGAACGTGCTCATTACTGTATCTGTGTCTTTCTTCAAGCTGAATCATATTCCACATATATAACTCCTTTACCACTTAATGTTTTCTCTGCATAAAGTGATAAAGGAGTTATATATGGTTGATGGAATTGCTCCTTATGTCATTTAACTTTCATGGATGTAGAACTTATTCTCCCAACTGGATCTTGAGTTCATGAAGGATAGGGCCAGTGCCTGATATAGTATATTATCCCTCCTATGACAGCCTGCATGGTGCTTTGAAAGTAGTAAGTGACAGTGATTAGACTTTTAGACCTGAAAAAGAGACTTTAGACATCTTTTGCCAATGAGGAATTTAACGCCTTGATAGGTTGTATCCTGCCCAGGGTGATTGAGTGCTTGAGGTTTGCATTGATGATAAAAGATATACCAACCAGATATATCTATTAACACCAGATTAATAGCATATGTAAAAGTGTAAAGGGGATATTCACTTTATTTAGAAAAAGCTTTTAAGAGTTTAATCACTTTGTGTGCAAATATATCCTGTGAAATACGAGTGTGACAGATTTGGCTGAACGTTTTGTTAGCAGCCAGCTCGTGCTCTTTGTACTTTATAAACATTCTCTAATTGAGTCACTTCAGACTGACTGGCTCCCCTTTCTTCTTCCCCACCCCCACCCATGCCCATTAGTTTGAATTAATGAGATCTTATTGAATAGTTACTGTGTTGCTTCCCTTTCTAATCTCCAGACATCTCCCCACACTGAGTCCACCAAATAATTCAGCCCTTTCACTTGAAGCTGCTTAGGCCTGCATAACTCAGGTAGATAGCCCTAGTGTGAAACAGGTCTGTAGGCACCGTTGTGTGTTCAACAGTAGGTTCATTTCCACAATGCTCTCTCCTTACCCATTTCCATTGTGCTAGCACTGAATGTTTTCACTTAGTCTTGGCCTTACCTCCCAGTTGTTTAACTGTTCTTTCCTTCTTCTCCAGTTAGTATAAAAGTTGTGAAATACAATAATAATTCCACACCCCTAGGTCAGTATAAGGAGCCTGGGAATAAATATTTTCCTCTAAATCAGAAGATTTTAAACTAAGGTGGCAACAGAACTATCCCAAAGGTAATTGCTCTACTCTGAAATTTCAAGCTGTAGGTGGAAAATTCACCTCTAATATTGAATACAATTCTGTGGAGTTTTATCGTGTGTCATATTTATCTAGTAGAGTGGTGCTCAGAATTCCTGATCCCTGGAGATTTCTGTGGGCTGTTAGGGGTGAGGTTGAACTGAGCAAGCCCATTTCAGACTATCCCCTCCTGGCTGCCAGGAACGCCAAGTCATTTTAATCATTCTAATATTCAGAAGTTCTGAGATTTCATTTGAAATAAAGCTTCAATTACTTAAGAGAACCCTTTGAATATGCTCAATCTATAAT
Organism: Cabassous unicinctus; assembly: GCA_029593785.1. NCBI lineage: Eukaryota > Metazoa > Chordata > Mammalia > Cingulata > Chlamyphoridae > Cabassous > Cabassous unicinctus. The sequence goes on from JAQZBX010089111.1 coordinate 8,109, forward strand.
CATCGTAGCAGCTAGCTTTGATAGCGTTTATGATAGGTACTGTTTTCTCTTTTTACTCTATGAAATCCCTTAATCCTCACAAGAAACTCATGAGGTAGGTACTGTGTACTAATTCTACTTGACAGACAAGGAAACTGGCCAGGGGAGGTTAAGTAATATGCCCAAAGTCACGTGGCCAAAGTTAAGAGCAAGAGCTCTGGGGTCAGAGAGGCTGGATTCATACCCCAACTCGGCCCCTGCTGGCAGCTTGGCCTCAGTCAAGTTCCCCAATATTGCTCAGCTTTTCTTTCCTCATATTTGAAGTTGACCAAGTAACACAGGAGGGCCTCTTATCTGAGGATATTGGACATCAGGGGAAGGCCACTTAGAGTGAATCTGCTTAAAATGGAGACCAATTTCACTGGAAATCATGATGGAAGAATATTTGTTTGGAGCTCTATTTTGAAAATAAAACAAATTATAAAAATTAATGCCATAGTCATGAAATTTAGATTTTATTTCCTTGGCTAAAAGGCAGCAAGGCATTGATACTGAGCATATGTGGGTTCTTTCATCCTGACCTACTCAAAGACCAATTCCTGAGACACCAGGGCTTCAAAGAGAGAAAGAGTTTATTTGCCTTCTCAAGCAAAGGAGGTCAGTGGCCTTGTGACCATCAAAACTGCCTTCTGGATCTGAAGAAATTCTCTCTCTCTCTATATATATATTTAAATTGATAATGTTTTTTTACCCTCTTCACAAAGTCCTTTGAGGTGTAGAAGTGTTTAATTTTGAGGAGGTCCCAATTATCTGTTTTTTCTTTTGTTGCTCGTGCTTTGGGTGGAAGGTTTAAGAGATGCCCACCTACTTTAAGGTCTTTTTGATGTTTCCCTATGTTATCTTTTACTTTTATAGTTATGGATATCCAGTTCTCCCAGGACCATTTGTTGAAGAGACTGTTCTATTCCAGAAAAGCGGATTTGGTAGGCTTATCAAAAATCAGTTGATCATAGAGGTGTGGGTCCATTTCTGAACTCTCAATTTGATTCCATTGATCAATATGTCTATCTTTATGCTAGTACCATGCTATCTTAACCACTGTAGCTTTGTAATAAACTTCAAGGTCAGGAAGCATGAGTCCTCTGACTTTGCTCCTCTTTTTTAGGATGTTTTTGGCTATTTGGGACCCTTGCCCTTCCAAATAAATCTGGTAATTGACTTTTCTATTTCTGTAAAGTAGGCTGTTAGAATTTTGATTGGGATTGCATTGAATCTATAAATCAGTTTGGGTAGAACTGACATTTTCATGATGTTTAATATTCTAATCCATGAACACGGAATGCTCTTCCATTTGTTGAGGTCCTCTTTGATCTCTTTGATTTCTTTTAGCAGTGTTTTTCAGTTTTCTGAATATAGAGCCTTTACTTTCCTGGTTAAATTAATTCCTAGATATTTGAGTCTTTTTGTTGCTCTTGTAAATGCATTTTTCTTTTGATTTCTTTCTCAGCTTGCTCATTTCTATTGTATGGAAACGCTACTGATTTTTCTGTGTTGACCTTGTATCCTGCCACTTTGTTGAACTCATTTATTAGCTCTAATAGCTTTGTTGTAGATATTTTGGGACTTTCTAAATATAGGATCATGCCATCCATGAATAGTGAGTGTTTTATTTCCTCTTTTACAATTTGGATGACTTTTATTTTATTTTTCTTCCTAATTGCTCTAACTAGAAATTGTAGCACAATGTTGAATAACAGTGGTGACAGTGGGCATCCTTGTCTTGTTCCTGATCTTAGAGGGAAAGCTTTCAGCCTCTCCCCATTGTGTATGATGTTGGCTGTGAGATTTTCATAAATGCCCTTTATTATGTTGAGGAACTTTCCTTCTATACCTGTCTTTCAAAGTGTTTTTATCAAGAAAGGATGCTACATTCTTCAATATGTGTTCATCAATTGTAACAAATATACCACACTAATGAAAGATGTTGTTAATGGGGAAAAGTGGGGTAGGGGGTAGGGGGTGGGGTATATGAGAATCCCCTATATTTTTATGTAATTTTTATAACCTAAATCTTCTTTAAAAATAAAATAAAATAAAGTAAAAAAGAAAGAATGCTGGAATTTGTCAAATGCCTTCTCTGCATCTGAGATGATAATGTGTTCTTTTTCTTCAATTTTTAAAATGTGGTATATTATGTTCATTGATTTTATGTTGAACCACCATTGCATAGCAGAAATAAAACCCACTTGATTGTGGTTTATAATTCTTTTATTGTGCTGTTGGATTCTAGTTGCAAGTATTTTGTTGAGAATTTTTGCATCTCTGTTCATTAGAGAGATTGGTCTATAATTTCCTTTTCTTGTAGTATCTTTAGCTGGTTTTGGTATTAGGGTGATATTAGCTTCATAAAATGTGTTGGGTAATTTTCCGTCCTTTTCAATTTTTTGAAGAGTTTAAACAGGATTGATTAATTCTCATAATGTTTGGTAGAATTCACCTGTGGAGCCATCTGGTCCTGGACTTTTCTTTGTTGGAAGATTTTTGATAAATGATTCAATTCCTTTACTTGTGATTGATTTGTTGAGTTCCTGTATTATAGAGTCAATGTAGGTTGTTTGTGCATTTCTGGGAATTTGTCCATTTCATCTAGGTTGTCTATTTTGTTGGCATACATTTTCTCGTAATATCCTCTTATCCTTTTTGTGGGGTCGGTCGTGATGGCCCCCTTTCATTCCTGATTTTATTTATTTGTATTTTCTCTTTTTTTCTTTGTTAGTCTAGCTAAGGGTTTGTCGATTTTATTGATCTTCTCAAAGAACCAGCTTTTGTTTTTTTGTTGTTGTTCCCAATTTTTCATTGAATTCTGCTCTAATCTGTTATTTCTTTCTGTTTGTTTTGGGATTGGTTCACTATTCTTTTTCTAGTTTCTCCAGGTGTTCAGTTAGGTCTTTGATTTTAGCTTTTTCTCCTTTTTAAAATATAGACAGTTAGGACTATACATTTCCCTCTCAGCACTGCCTTTGCTATATCACATAAGTTTTGATAAGTTGTGTTCTCATTTTCATTCGTCTCAAGAGATCTACTAATTTCTCTTGCAGTTTCTTTGACCTACTGATTGTTTAGGAGTGTGTTGTTTAGCCTCCATATATTTGTGAAATTTCCCCTTTCCCACCTATTATTGATTTCCAGTTTCATTCCATTATCATCAGAGAAGGTGCTTTGTATAATTTCAATCTTAAATTTATTCAAAGCTGTTTTGTGGCCCAACATGTGGTCTACCCTTGAGAAAGATCCATGGGCACTTTAAAGAATGTATAATCTGCTGATTTGGGACAGTTTTCTATATATGTCTTAGGTCCAGCTCATTTATTGTTCAAGTTCTCTGTTTCCTTGTTGATCTGCTGTCTAGTTGTTCTTTCGATTGATGTGAGTGATGTGTCGAAGTCTCCAACTATTATTGTAGAGATGTCTATTTCTCTTTTAAGTTTTGCCAGAGTTTGCCTCATGTATTTTGGGGTACCCTGGTTAGGTGCAGAGAAACTGATGACTGTTACTCCTTCCTGGTCGATTGTTCCTTTTACTAATATATAATGGCCTTCTGTATCTCTTAGAACTTTTTTGCATTTAAAGTCTATTTTCTCCAAAGCCAGGATAGCTACCCCTGCTCTCTTTTGGTTATTGTTTGCATAAAATATCTTTTTCCAAACTTTCACTTTCAGTCTATTTGCATCCTTGAGTCTAAAGCTAGTCTCCTGCAGACAGCATATAGATGGCTCATGTTTTCTTACCCATTTTGTCATCTTATGTCTTTTGATTGGGGAGTTTAATCCATTAACATTCATTATTATTACTGTAAAGGCAATACTTTAACCATTTTATCCTTTGGTTGTCATATGTCATATCTTAATTTTGTCTGTCTTTTTACCCTTTTGGTTCCTCTTTCTGGTAGTCTTCACTTCTACACTCTCCTCCAAGCCTGTTTTTCTTGTCTTGTCTTTGCTGGCTGCAGAGTTCCCTTTAGTGTTTCCTGCAGAGCTGAATTCTTGTTTACAAACTCTCTTAGTTTCTTTTTGTCAGTTAATATATAAAACTGACTACCATATTTGAAGGACAGTTTTGCTGGATAAAGAATTCTGGCTGGTAGTTTTTCCTCTTCCAGTACCTTAATTATATCATATCACTGTCTTCTGCCTTAATGGTTTTTGAAGAGAAATACACACTAAGTCTTACTGGACATTTATATGTGAAATTTCTCTTCTCCCTTGCTGTTTTCAGAATTTTCTCTTTATCTTTGGCATTTGGCATTCTGTATATTATATATCTTGGGGTAGGTCTATTTGGATTTATTCTTATTGGAGTCCACTGTGCTTCCTGAACATGTATAGTCATGTCTTTCATGAGAGGTGGGAAATTTTTGTCCATTATTTCCTTGATACTCTTTCTGCCCCCTTTCCCTTCTTGTCTTCTTCTGGGAGCTCCCTTAGCACATATATTGGTGCACTTTGTGCTATCATTCAACTCTCTGAGCCCCTGCTCAATTTTTTCAATTCTTTGCTATTTTTCTCTCTTTTTTTTTTTTTTT
>JAQZBX010089112.1:0-12669 GCA_029593785.1 Cabassous unicinctus
TATTTAATTTCATTTGGTTATTTGTTGGCTTCATTTTTGGAGAGTTTTTTTTTATCGCAGTAGAATTATAACAGTGGTAGGGGAGGATCATTACTGTGGGTTGTCAGTGCTGGGGGGATGCATGGGAAGCAGTTTACCTGTGGTATGCCTCTATGGCATATGAATATATTTAAGTATTCATGGGGCATGGTTTCAGTGGATGGAGACCTGCACAATTAACTGAAAGAATATTGGATTCACATCCTGGAATTCAACCCATTCTGCTACATTCTTTAATAGGACAGCAAGAATCCCATGAGTGCAAGTCAGTGGATAGTGAAGGATGACAGAGAATTATGCCAGGCCCTTGATACTGATGATTGTAATTATGAAACTTTTCTTTGTGAAAATGAAACTTAGCCTAGCATTATATACTGCCTGAGAGTTACCTTCTGATATCCTCCTAGTTGCTCAAATGTGGCCTCTCTTGAAGCCAAACTCAGCATGTAAATGCACTAACTTCCCCTTGTTTTGGAACATGACTCCCAGGGATGATCCTCCCTAGCACTAAGGGACTGTTGCCAATTCCAAACTAGCAATGCATCTAGAAAAAGAATTGACTAAAAGAGGGAAATGGTAAATACAATTGAATTTAAATGGCTAAGAGATTTCAATGTGAATTGAGAGGTCATTCCAGTGGTTACACTTATGCAAGTCTCAGCAGGGTCTCATTAACTGCCACAGTAAAAAGTGCTTCAAATAGTAGGGCGCTAGAGTCATCCAGAAACTATAAGCAGGTCAGACAAGTTCAGGAATTCAGCACCCTGACAGTGGGCCTTAATTTGGAGTTTATGTTTCACAGTGTGAGTTGGAATTCTTTGTAGTTTTTCTATACATCACTTTTCTGCCCCTTTTGTTTGAGCCTGTAATTGGCACTATACTTAATGGTTGTGTGCCCTGGATACTTAGATCTTTGGTCTTTCTGTGTGCCAGTTTATCCCCGAATTTCAGTGGAGTTGCAGCACCTACTCTCCAGTACATTGAACTCACTCAGGAAAGCTGATGAGATGATGATGGACAACACATATGTCAAGGAACATCAGTAATAGGTGGAAGAAGGGAAAATTCATAAATATATGGAGACTAAACAACACACTTTTCAATAATCAGTGGGTCAAAGAAGAAATTGCAAGACAATTCAGTAAATATCTTGAGACAAATGGAAATGAGAACACAACATATCAGAACCTATAGGACACCACAAAGGCAGTGCTGGGAGAGAAATTTATAGTGTTCAATGCTTATATTCAAAAAGAAAAGAGAGTTAGCATCAAATACATCATTGCATCTTTGGAGGAACTAGAAAAAGAAAGGCACATTAATTGCAAAGCAAGCTGAAAGAAAAAAAGATAAGATCAGATCATAAGTAAATGAAATTGTGAATTAAAACAATACAGAGAATCATCAAAATCAAAACTTGGTTCTTTGTGAAGAGCAACAAAGTTGACAAACAATAAGCTAGACTGAGAAAGAAAATAGAGAGAATACACAAATATATAATTCAGCATCATTTCTTCATGAAAACACCTCCAAAGTTAGGAATAGAAGGGAAAACCTTCAATATGATAAAAGACATATATCAAAAAACCCACAGCTAGCATCATACTCAATAGAAAAAGGCTGAAACCTTTCTAAGTTTGGGAATAACATAAGGATGCCAACTGGCCCTACTGTTATTCAATATGCTAGAAGTTCTAGCATTTATACAATAAAAATAAATAAAAGGCATCCAAATAGGAAAAGAGGAAGTAAAACTCTTACTATTCATGGATGATATGATCCTTTATTTTAAAAATTCTAAAATGCCTATGACAAAGCTCCTTTAGCTGGTAAATAACTTCAGCAATGTGGTGGGATACAAGATCAACACACAAAATTTAGTAATGTTTTCATGCAGTAGCATTGAACAATCAAAGGAGGAAATAAGGAAAAAGAATTCCATTTACAATAGCAACAAATGTACTCAGGTACATAGGAATGAATTTAACCAAAGAAGTACAGGAACTATATTAAGAAAACTACAAAACACTGCTAAAAAGAATCAGTGAAGACTTCAACAAATGGTAAGATATTCCATGTTCATAGCCTGGAATACTAAATATCATGAAGATGGTATTCCTACCCAAATTGATTTATAGATTCAATGCAACACCAATCAAAATTCCAACAGCCTAATTTACAGAAATAGAAAAGGTAATTACCAAATGTATTTGAAGGGAAATTGCACCCAAATACACAAAAGCACTCTGAGAAAGAATAGCAATGTGGGAGAACTTTCACTGCCTGACCTTAAAGCCTACTACAAAGCTACAGTGGTCAAAACCACATGGTATTGGCAGCAAGATAAGATCAGTGGAATGGAATTCAGGGACCAGAAATAAACCCTAACTTCTATGGCCAACTGATTTTTGACAAACCTACCAAGTCTTTGTTAATAGAACAAAATTCTCTCTTCAAGAAATGGTTCTGGGAGTACTGGATATCCATAAACAAAAGGTTGAGAGGATCCCTATCTCACTCCTTTTACAAGAATCAACTCAAAATGGATTAAAGATCTAAATATAAAAGCCAGGGCCATAAAACTACTAGAAGTAAATGTATGGAAACATCTTCAAGATCTTGTGGTATAGGTGGTGGTTTCTTGGATCTAACACGCAAACCATGAGCAAAATAGAAAAAATAAATAAATGGGGCCTTCTAGGAGAGAATATTTAAACACTGTTGTACCTCAAAGGACATTGTCAAAAGGATGAAAAAGCAGCTGACACAATGGAATAAAACACGAGACTGTATAACACAAAGTATCCAATGGTGGATGGTGGACTGTGTTTAACAGGACAAATATGAGAATGTTTTCTTCTGTACAATAATAAATATATAATATATAGGGTGTCAATAATTGGGTGGGTTGGGGAAAAATACACCAAATGTAAGTTATGAGATATAGTTAGTAATAATATATACTTTTTGTTATCTTCAACATATCAATTTTGTTCCATATTAATAAAGCATAAATCTATTCAAAGAGCAGTGGTATTCAGTGTAATCACATATTTGTGCACTCATCTCCCCAGTCATTTCCAGAGCACTTTCTTTACTGCAATAATAACAACAAAAAAGCAAACAAAGCTCATCATTTCTCAATTTCTCTGTGCCTCATCTGCCATACTATAGCCTTATAATTTATTTTTATTTATATTTTGTTAAAACAATCCCATATATGCAATTTCCCCCATATTCATGTTTTACATGAGGTTTTTACTATATTATACAGTCCCATGTTACCATTTTTAGCTTTCCTTCTTGTAATATATGACCTCATACTTTCCCTTTCAACCACAGTCTTACCCATACACAAACACTGCTATTTACAAACAACATGTTATGCTTTAACCATTTCTATCCTTTTCCAAAGATTTACAAACAACTTTTTACCAGTTCTGCACAGAAAAACACTCAGCTTTCCATTCTCTATCATTCTTCTATTTTCTGGTGACCTATATTCTAAATATTAAATCCATGAGTTTACACAATATATTTAGTTCATAATAGGACAATCATACAGTATTGTCTTTTTGTGTCTGTTTTGCTTCACTCAACACAATATCTTTCAGTTTCATCCATGTCGTCATATGTTTCACATCTTCATTTCTTCTTATCACTGCATTTTCATGATGCTCTTTCAGAGTTTGTAACAAATATTTCACAATGCAAGGTTTTAGGTGATATATGGCAGCATTTTATGATGATATATATGTTTTTTTGAAAATTCACAAATTTGAGTATACATTTATTGCTTATGGATGTTCATATATGAATGAGGAATCTTAAAGATCTTATGTTAGATGAAGTAAGCCAGTCACTTAAAGTGAAAGATTGCATGACCTCACTGACATTACTCAAGTAAATTGAGCAGATTCACAGAGCTAGAATCTGGAAAATAGGTTATCATGAGACAGAAAGGTAGTAGAGTATTTTGAGCTGTTGCTCAATATGGGCAAAACTTATGATGAGGCAGAAAGGGGTTATTGAATATTGGATGTGGGTGATAATGGTGTAGTGATGTGATTGGGTTCAAAAGCATTGTAATGTGAGGGGGAGTAGGGTGGAGATTGGGGTTAGTCTATTCCAGGAACTGAGGAGAATACTGGAGGAAGAAACATGAACTCTGCAGATTTGTATGTCTGAGGTTAAATCTACAATTGTGGGAATGTTCTTTTGGCAAAAATGGCAGGAGAGGGTAACTGATTAAGGGCATCTGGGGTAAAAGGATATGCAGTTTAGGGTGCACCTGGGATATGCTTCTGTAGAATAAGAACATGTATCTTGTCATAGTGTTATCTCAGTAAATGGAGACCCACACAATAAACAAAATATTAAATTCTCATTCCGGGGAGTCCCTCTGTGTTCTCAATTAGAGGGACAAGAGTCTCTCGAGATTATAGACAGTGCCTAATAAAAGAAAACTGTCCAATATATCAATCCCTCGATATTATTGCATGTAACTATGAATTTTATCCTTCCAAAAATGAAACTTAGTGGTTACCATAGTTTCTGTGGATATGGAATGGAAGAACAGAGTAGATGGATCATAGAAAATTTTTAGACCATTTGAATTGTCCTGCATTATCTTGCAATGAAGAATACAGTCCAATACACATTTTGTCAAAACTTATGAAACTGTAAAGTGCAAAATGTAAACTATCGTGTCAACCACCGGCCATGATCTGTAGCAATGCTTCAATATTTGTACAATTGTAAAAAATGTACCATACACAATTAAGATGTTATTAATAGGGGAGAGTGGGAGGGATTTGGGTATAAGGGAATCCCTTACATTTTCTATATGGTATGTCTGTAACTTAAAACTTCTTTGAAAATAAAGAGAAAAAAAAATACAAGACACTAGGGGAACATGCAGAAGAAACTGTCATGGTCCATAAAAGATAACAGATATTACATTGATGAAAGACGCAATGCATTTTTTAAATTTTTGTATTTTATTTCACTTTATTATTTTATTTTCTTATTATTTTAGTATATTGAGTTTTCTAGCTTTTTGGGGGAAGAGGTTTTGGATTACAGTGTGTCATAATTATTTCAGGGACATCATTTGTGTGGGGTGTCAGTGATGGGGGACTGTGTAGGGAGGAGTGCACCTGGGCATGCCTCTATGGCATACAAATTTGCTCAAGTGGTCATGGGGAGTTCTCTCATTTGGTGGACACCCACACAATACCCAAAAGAATATTGAATTCCCATCATGGGAAGTCCTGTCATATCCTCTAACAGAGCAGAAAGAATCCCCCAAGAATATGGCCAGTGCCTACTGAAAGGGGACAGACCAATATGCTAGTCCCTTGTTATTGAATGTTGTACTTATGAACCTTGTTCTTATGAAATTGAAACAGCATATTATTATATATTAATGAAGAGTTACCTACTGAAAGCCTCCATTTTGTTCAAATGCAGCCTCTCTTTAAGCCAAATTCAGTGTATAAAAACACTACCTGTCCCCTAGCATGAGATGGGATTCCTGGGGATGAGCCTTCCTGGCACTGAGGGATTATCACCCAACTCCAACTAATGATGCATTTGTAAAAAGACCTTGACTAAAAGGGAAAATATTAAATACAAATGAATTTTTATGAGAGAGGAAGGCAAAATGGTGTCAGAATAAGTGGATGGTCACCATCTCTCTCACAAAATACAGCTGATTGGGGACAGGATCTTGCTCAAGTGAGCTGTTCTGGGAGCTCACAGAGTGGGAGCCTTTGGGACATTGATCTGGAGGGAGCTGAAGAGAGAGATAGATTGCTCAAGATAAAATTGGAAACTATAAAACAACAGAAAATAAAAGATGAAAAACAAAGTGTCAAAGAAAAAACTTAACACAGACACAAAACCAGCAGCTAAACAAAGCTCTAGAACAGAGGGAGAAGCTAATCAACAGAATAAACCCATCAACATAAATGATGACCAGAGGGCAACAAAAAATTACAAACTATACTAAGAAACAGGAAGCCCTGGACCAGTTCAATGAACAAACTAAAAACCAGGAAGAGATGCAGAACATTAAACAACTAATCAGAGCTGTCCAAAAAAAAGTCATGGACCAACTTAATGAAGTAAAAGGAGTGATTGAGGACATTAAGAAAACACTGGGAGAATATACTAAAGATATTGTAAGCATACATAAAAAGATAACGGATATGATGGTGATGAATGGCAAAATCCAAGAAATCAAAAAGACACTGGAACCACATAAAGCAGATTTGAAAGCCAAAAGAAAGAATTAGTGATGTGGAAGACAGTATATCTGAAACCAAACAGATAAAAGAACAGATAGATAAAAAATAGAAAAAATCCAGCATGGACTTAGGGATGTAAACAACAACACAGAATGCACAAACACGCATTATAGGCATGCCAGAGGAAGAAGAGAAGGGAATGCAGACAGAAGCAGTGTTGAAGGAAATAATGGCTGAAAACTACCCAAGCCTATTGAGGGAGATGGATGTACATGTCCAGGAGGCACAGCACACTCCCAAAAGTATAAATACAAAAAGGCCAACTCCAAGACATATACTTGTCCAAATGTTCAATGCTCAAGACAAAGAGAAAATACTCAAGGCAGCAAGAGAAAAGAGAACCATCACATGCGAGGGATGCTCAATAAGATTAAGTGCTGATTTCTCATCTGAAACCATGGAGGCAAGAACACAGGGGTATGACATAGTCAATGTATTCAAAGTAAAAAACTTCCAGCCACAAATTCTCTATCCAGCAAAGCTGGCATTCAAAAATGATGGAGAGTTCAATATATTCACAGATAAACAGAAATTAAGTGAGCATTCCAATAAGAACTCTGCCCTTCAAGAAATATTAAAGGTAGTTCTACAGGTTGAAAGGAAAAAACAGGAGAGAGAGAGTTGGAGGAGAGTGTAAAGACAACTAAAAAGCAAAAAGAGAAATATAACCAACATATGAAATAAATAAACCAAAAGAAAATATGGCTGACATAAGAAATTCCTTGAGAGTAATAACACTGAATGTTAATGGATTACACTCACCAGTCAGTAGACACAGATTGGCAAAATGGCTAAGGAAATATGACCCATCTATATGTTTTCTACAAGAAACCCAAATTAGACCGAGGGATTCAAGGAGGCTGAATGTGAATGGTTAGAAAACAATCTTAAAAGCAAACAACAACCAAAAAGGGGCAGGAGTAGCTATACTAATATCAGAGAAAATAGACTTTAAATATAAAACTATGTAAAAGACAAATATGGTCCTATATATTAGTAAAAGGGGTAATCTTTCAAGAAGAAAGAACAATCATAAACATTTATGCACCTACTCAGGGCAGCTTAAAATACATTATGGAAACACTGGAAAGACTAAGTGGAGACATAAATGCCTCTACAATTATAGTGGGGGTCTTTAATACATCATTACCACCATTAGACTGAACATGTCGACAGAGAATCAATAAAGAAACAAAGACCCTGAATAACACATTAGATGATCTGGACATAATAGATATATATAGAATGCTACATGCAAATATAGCAGAATATACTTTCTTATCGATTGCACATGGATCATACTACAAGATAGACCACATGCTAGGCCACAGAACAACGCTCAATGAATTCAGAAAGATTGAGATTATACAAAGTAATTTCTCTGAACTCAGTGGAATAAAAGTGGAAATCACTAAGGGGTAGAGAACCAAATTAGGCACAAAGATATGGAAGAAAACACAACACATTCTTAGATGAATAATGGGTCAAGGAGGAAATCTCATATCAGTAACTGCCTTGAAATGAATTAAAATGACAGCACTGAGGCAAGAATAAGATACAAAAGACATCCACATTGGAAAGAAAGAAGTAAAAAATTTATTATTTGCAGATCACATGATCCTATACATGGGAAAGGCCTAAGAAATCTTAATCAAAGCTTCTAGAACTTATGAAGGAGTTCAGTAAAGTTGCAGGCTATAAGATCAATGCTCAAAAATCAGTAGTATTTCTCTATACCAATAATGAGCAATCTGAGGAGGAAATCAAGAAAAAAATACCATTTAAAATAGTAACAGAAAGTATCAAATATCAAGGAATAAATTTAACTAAAAATGTAAAGGACTTATATATAGAAAATTACACAACACTACTAAAGGAAATCAAAGAATACTTAAATAAATGGAAGAATATTCCCTGTTCATGAAGAGGAAGAATAAACATCATCAAGATATTTAGTCAAGATATTGGAGAACTGGATATCCATATCCAAATTAATGAGAGAGGAACACCGTCTCACACCTTATACAAAAATCAACTCAAGATGCATCAAATATCTAAATATAAAAGCCAAGACCATTAACACCTTGGAAGATAATATAGGGAAGTATCTACAGGAACTTGTTTTAGTAAATGGATTCATAAACTTCACACCCAAAGCATGAACACCAAAAGAACAAATAGATAAATGGGATCACCTCAAAATTAAAACTTTTGCACCTCAAAGTTCGTTATCAAGAAAGTAAAATGGCAGCCTACCCAGTGGGAGATAATATTTGGCAACCATATATCTGATAGGAGCCTAATATCCTGCATATATAAGGAATTCCTCCACCTCCAAAATAAAAAACAAACAACCCATTAAAAAAATGGGCAAGTGACCTGAAATGACATTTCTCCAAGGAAGAAATACAAATGGCTAAAAAGCACATGAAAAGATGCTCGATATCACTAGTTATTATGGAAATGCAAATCAAAACTACAATGAGATACCATCTTACATCCATTAGAATGGTGGCTATTAAAAAAATAAAACAGCAGACTATAAATTTTGGAGAGGATGTGGAGGAATGGGAAACCTCATTCACTGCTGGTGAGATTGTAAAATGGTCCAGCAACTATGGAGGAATATTTCACGGTTGCTCAAAAACCTAACTATAGAACTTCCATATTATCCAGTGATTCCACTGCTGCATATATACCCTGAAGTATTGAAAGCAAAGATATGAACAGATATATGCACACCAATGTTTATAGCAGCATTGTTCACTATTTCTAAAAGTTGGAATCAACCCAGGTGTCCATCAACAGATGAATGGATAAACAAAATATAGTACATACATTCAATGGAATATTACTTAGCTGCAAGAAGGAATAAAGTACTAACACATGGGATAACATGGATGAATCTTGAAGACCTTATATTGAGTGAAGCAATCCAGGCATTGAAGGATGAACAGTACATGACCTCACTGATAAAAATTAAGGAAATTGAGCAGTCTCAGTGAGCTATTGTCTGTAAGATAGGTTTACAAAAAATAGAAAGAGAAGAGAAGTTTATGAGCCATCACCCATATGGACGTAATCAATGGTAAAGTGATGGAGTGTAGTTGCATATTGAAGGGATAGGACAGGAGGGTAGTGATATTGGATTGGGTGTTGCAGGGTTGACAGGTAGGTACATTGGGAAGTGTGGGTTAGAAGGTCCAGGATGCTGGGGGGAGGATTGGGAGAGGGACCAGGTGAACACTGAGGATTTGTGGATATGAGGTTGAGAGTACTGAGGTGAGAATGCTCTTATAGCAATATGACAAAGAAGGGTCACTGGTTTATGGTGATGGTTGGGCAGGCATTTGGGTCAGGGTGCACCTGGAGCAGGCTTCTAGGGAGTGAGTGTTCATTCTGTCATAATGTGTTAAATCAGTGGGTGGATACCCACATAATGACTGGAAAGGATTTGGACTGTCATATTTGGGAAGACTGATTTGTTCAGAAATAGACTGACAGCAGTCTCTCAAGAGCAAGGGTGTTTCCTAATAGCGCAGGACAAAACAGTGTGTCAAGACTTCTTGTTGCATGTAACTGAAACTTGTCATCCAATGAGTCAAGCAAGGGGTCGTCATGGGCTCTGGGGGATGGGGTGGGAGAAATAGGATAGATCAAATACGGTATTTAATGGTCAGTGGAAATGTTCTTCATAACCATACAGTGATGGACACAGTACATGGTAAATATCATCAAAATTTATCAAAGTGTATGGTCTAAAATGTAACCCATAGTGTAAACCATTGTCAATGTTTAGTAGCTGTGTTTCCCTACTTGTGTATCAGGTTTAATAATGCTACCATCCACATATAAATAGGTATTAATATGTGGGGGGAGGATGTTGGGTATATGAGAGTCTCCTGTATTCTGTGAGTGACTTTGCTGTGACCTAAAACTTCTTTGAAAACAAAATGAAAAATAGTTAAGACACTGGGGAATTAGAGGGGGAAGGTGCCATGGTACAGGCTGGACACCAGATGTTGTAGTTATGAAAGGCATAAGGTCTTTCATAACTACAAAGACCAAAGGTCTTTGACCAAAGGTCCAAAAAAATTTTTTTTAATATTTTTCATTTTTTTTAATATCCCATTCTTTTCCCATTCTTTTCATTTTGTTTTATATTGTTTTTTTTTATAGTTTTTATGTATTCTTTCACTTACATTTAAAATTAACATTATTACTTCATTATCCTATTAATTTTTTTCAGCTATTGTAATGGCTTCAACATTGTAGAAGCTTTGGATCACAGAAGGGTTACAACTGGGGTGGGGGATGATCATTGGTGTGGGGTGTCAGGTGTGGGGATGCATAGGAGGAAGTCACCTGAGCATAAATATAAGGTATATAAAGTGTTCAAATGTTCATGGGGCATTGTCACAGTGGGTGGAGAATCACTCAAAAAATGAGAGAATACTGAATTCCCATCCTGGAGAGCACTGTCACATTCTTTAATTGAGCAGAAACAGTCCCCAGGCAACAGTCAGAGTTGGAATCAACTCTGACTTCCCTGCTCATGTCTCATCTGTCCCTTCTCTTCAAATGTATACTTGGTGCTGGAGTTTGTAGGTGTATGTCTGGAGACTTGAGTCTTTGGGCTGTCCATGTGCCAGCTGGGCCTGGAAACTCAGGGGAGCAACAACTCCTACTCTACTGCTCATTGGACTCACCCAGGACAAATGGCAGGGAGGTGATGATGGACAACGGACATCCCAGGGAATGGAGAGAGCCTGCAGCTGCTGGCGGGATAACCCCATCCATCTTCCCTATGGAATATAAGCCCCCTCTCAACTGGAGTTTGAGTGAACATCACCAGCCCAGACTCCTCATGATCGGGAGAAGAGCTATGGACTAGAGTGGACTTACTGGTATTCTACTATAGACATATTGTGATTCAAACAATGGAAGAAATACCAACATGGAGGTGGCACCAGTGACCACTGGAGGCTCTTGGAGCAGGGAGAGGGAATAGCAATTGTAATGCTAGAGATTTTTCAGGACTTAGGAATTTTCCTGTGTGACATTGCAATGACAGATAAAGGACCTTTTATATCATCATATAACATGCAGGACTATATGGGCGAGAGTGTGGTCTACAATGTAAACTATGGTCCATGCTTAAAGGCAAAGCCCCAGGATGTGTTTATCAATTGAAATTAATGTTCCTCACTAATGAAGGATATTTATGTGGGAGGTTGTGGGAGGGGTGTGTGGGGGAATGGGAATCCCTATATTTTTTGTGTAACTTTTATGTAACCTAAGTATCTTTTTTAAAAAGTTAAAAAATTAAAATAAAAAACAAGAACAAAAAAAGAATAGTGAGTTTTTCTGGCTAAGAGATTTCAAAGTGCTTGCGGAAGTCATTCCAGAGCTTATACTTATGCATGACTCCTGAGGATCTCATTGACTGCTACAGTAAACACTGCCTCAAGTAAGGGTCTCCTGAGGGCTTTAGAGACATCTAGAGACTCTAGGCAGGGCAGACAATCTCAGAAATTTGGCAGTCTGTCAGGGGATCATACCTTGGAATATAAGTTCCCCAATGTAACAGTTAGATTTATTTATAATTTCCCTATATGTGACTCTTCTGCCCCTTTTATTTGAACCTAGATTTAGCACTCTATTCATTACATATATGTCCCAGATACTTAAATCTTCTGTCTCTTCATTTTGCTGGTTGAAACCTGAATATCAGGAGTGTTACAACACCCACTCTCCTGTTCATTGGAACCTCCCAGGATAACTAACAAATGGATAGCAATGGACAACACCCATGTCAAAAACAGAGAGTATATACAACAGCAAGCAAGACATTTCCATCCATTTAATCCATGGGATCTAAGTCTCCTCTCAATGTTAACCAAAGTGGGCACCAGCATCTCAAAATCCTCATCCTTGCGGAATGAACAAACATAAGGAGGCAATGAATATTTGGACTACAGTAGACATTGTTATTTTTGCAAAGGAATAATTTGTACACTGATATTAAGGCAGTGGCCACCAGAGGATCTGAAGGGAGGAAGAGGGAAGAATTGGTGTAACATGTGGCATTTTTGTAAAAGTGAAATTGTCCTGCATGACATAGCAATGATTTATACAGGTCATTATATATTCTTTCAAAACCTGTAAGATTGTCTGGTTGAAATTGTAAATTATAATGTAAACTGCAGACCACATTTAGTAGCAATGCTTCAATATGTGTTCATCAATTGTAACAAATGTACCACACTAATGAAAGATGCTAATTGGGGAAAGTGGGGGAGGGGGAGGTGGGTGGGGT
>JAQZBX010089113.1:0-12683 GCA_029593785.1 Cabassous unicinctus
ACAAGGAGGCCCCGGGAAGCGAACCAGGGGCCACCAATATGGTAAACAGGGGCTCTATTGACTGAGCCACTCCCGCTTCCCTCCCTGAGGGCTTTTTAACTGGCATGCACTGGAGGGCAGGGAGGCGGTGGGGGAGCTTGGAGTCCTCTGCTCTGCTGAGATGGTTTGTGGAAGGAGGAGGCAGTGCCAGGCAAGGTGGGGAAAGAGGCCAGTGGTCTCTAGGGGCTCGCCTCCAGGCCCATCCCCACACCGCCCAGCTCGGAGCTGCCTGCCACACCTGGGAAGCAGGTCACCCCTCCAGAGGCAGTGGCATTTTAAGGGAAGACTCCCGAGGACCAAAGAGCCTCAGCAGCCCAAAGAACAACTATCTAATGGCAGAATTTCAGGCAGCTGACTGGGCTGGCGGAGGGAGATTTTCCAGTGGGGTAGGTCTTTCCCCCAATCCCTCAAACCAGGGCTGGCCAGGCTGAGCGTTTCCTTCCATGTTTGTAGCCCAATATCCCCTTCCTGGCCCCCATCAATGTAGGTTGAGGCCTACTATTCTAAGCACACTCCCCCCCACCCCCACAGACACACACGTGGAGGGAAGGGCCTTGGGCAGCCTGCGCCCCTGCGCGCCTCCTGTAGCAGGGGAAGCCCCGCAGCTCCTCCCTCCCCCTGCCCCTGAAGGTGCGCGGAGACCAACTGCCTTTTATGAGTAAGCTGGAGACCAGACCTGGCCTTTCCAGCTTCCCTCCTCCTTCCAGCCCATCAGCCAGAACCTCAGAGCACAAGCACACGATGACCTCAGCTTCTCTGGCTCAGGGAACACAGCTACCCAGCTAAGGAGAGAGGCCAGGCCATCCGAAGAACCACCTTCCGCCACCTCCCTTGCCAGGGTCAGGGTGGGCTCACACTCAACAGCCTATGGCCCCCCTCACCCCTGGCCCACAGAGGGAGGGCCAAGTCCCCCCACCTCGCGGATGTGCCCCAGCAAAGCCAGCTGCAATGGGGACCCAGGAAACCAGGCTGCCAGTCCGTCCCCCACAGCTGGGGACAATTCTGTGACTCCCCCATTAGCCTAAGTAAGTCCTGCAATCGCTATCAGCATCGCCAGGGCCAACAGCCCCAAAAGACCACGTCTGAATCAGGTCCGCCAGCTTCGGGAGGCCCCTGGAGAGAACGGCCCACCCTGCCTCATCTTCTCCAGCCTGCGGTGTCCACCAGCTTGCCCAGCCCTGAGCACGGCGTCGTGAGGCTTACTGCGTTTCTACCTTCCCTGCTGGCTGGAGAGCCTGGTCCCCTCCAGGAAAGCCACACTCTTACTCCAGAGATGCTACTCCTGCTCCGTTCTTTGAAAAACAGTTCTCAGAGCCCAAGGCATGGTCCACTGAGCATCCTCAGAGGAGGCCCATCCTTATCCTCACAGGGACATCCCAAGTTTTTAAACAACCAAGAGCCACTGGATAAGCAGTGGGTAACATGGATGAGGAAATGGAGTAACATCATTTTCCATGTCAAATCCTACGTGGCTGTAAAGCAAGGAGACTTCCCAACCGGGTCAAGCGGGTGTCTCCTACGTAGTCCTACACAGAGGGCCCCCAGCCCCTCCTGCTTGGCTTGCTGCCTTCAGAGCCCATTCCTAGGTGCCACAGATGCCGTGGGCCCAAGCCCTGGTGGGAGATGGGAAAGCTGGAGAAACTCAGGAGCCAAGAACAAAGAGGGCTGTGTACTCACAAGCTCTACCAAAGCTCTCCTAGCACACAGGCCACCTGGGCCAAAAGACATCTCAAACCCTTACGGAGTCAAAGTGCTCAGTAATTACTTGTTGATTAATTGCCATATGACTCTTGGGCATGCTGAAGTTTAAATGCATCCTCACAGCCAGAGGGAACCAGTATTGGAGGGGGAGTAGAGACGCGGGCGGAGAAGTCAGGAATCAGAGAGGGGCCTCCTGGGTCTCTGCTTCTGGGGAACTCACCTCCTACAGGCCTCAAACTAGCAAGCTCTCTGTGGGAACAGGCTGAGGACCTCCATCCAGTTTTTCCAACTCCTCAGCCAAGAGGAGCTGCCGAGGCTCCCGGGCTTGCTTTGCGATGGCAGGCTTCTCAAAGGTTTGCAGGCCGACGGCGCTGCACGTTTTCACCCACGCCGAGCGGTGGCAATTAAGCCCACACACTGATCAGCCGTCATCAGCCCTGCAACGGTAGCACAAAGCTGGCACTGCAGGTCAGCCAGGTGCAGCCCCAGCCCCCGGCAAGCCACACCACGGGCCCTGCCACATCAGTCTTCGCCAACTCCTCTCGCCCAGCTAGGTCGATGCTGCCACAGCACAGTCTAGAGGGAGAGAGGCCAAGAGGCCCGGTCATGGGGGGCGGGGCACTTCTGCAAACAGTGAACTTTTACAGCCACAAAGCACTCCTTTCCCAGAGATGCTGAGAGGCAGCAGGGAGAAAATGAACACCGAAGGGTTTTCAAATGCAAAAGCCCACTCAGCCTTTGTGCTTACTTGATGAATGTAGGAACCACCAGGCAGGTGACAGGCGAAAGAACTCTGTTGTGCTAGGAAAGTGCATTTCATCAAGCCCAGGCCGAGGTCTCCAGGGAGAGGTAAGTTTGATGAACGGCTGGAGCTGGGAGGACTTCCCACCAGCAGCTCCATCGCAGCATCCTCTTAACTGGGATGCTGGGATCCATTAGTGACCCAGAGCTGACTCTCCCCCTCTCTCCTCCCTGCCTTTCTTCCGCCTCTCTGCACTTGTGAGGCATCACAGGAGGGGAAGGCCTAGCGAGGCAGGGGATAAGAAGAGAAAACCCCGAAAAGGAACACCTTGTGGGGAGTGAAACTGTCAAGGAGCAGCAGGAAAGGTGAAGCCTGTGACTCCCACAGGCCTGGGAGCTCTTATTTCACACCTGAAGCTACCCGGGAATGGGGAGGCAGCCTGGAGGAGAGCAGGGGCGGCATTTGCTGGGCGAATGAATGAATGAACTCCCGGCAGAGGTCTGGGGGTGCAGCAGCTGCTGGCTCTGCTCTTTCCATCTTCACAACAAAGGAGCAATAAAGACCGTCACTCACGGACTCCCAGATTTCAAAGATGCCAGGAAAACGAGCAGGGGTGCTGAGTAACCACGCTTCTGGCGGCTTTCAGAGGGCAGGGAGCTCCTGCTTGCACAGCCCTAGGGGCCCCCAGCCCTCAGGCAGGAGAAACTGTCTACTGTAAAGCCAGAATTCTAGAGCACCCCCCAAGCCCCCACCAGCACTAGCTTCAAACCCCGTCCCCCTGGCCACACACTCACAAACAATGCCCTTGACCCAAGAGAACGGTGACGTGCCCTGCTCTTGCCAATTTCTCTGGTCGGCCCATCCAGGGCAAAGAGCGGGCCAGGAAGGGAAGGCACCTGAGCCACCGTCCAAGGATCTGAGGGGTCTACTCCTGTCTCAGCCAGGGCTGCTGTAACAAAGTACCACACACCTGGTGGCTTAAACAACAGGAGTTTACTGTCTCCGTTTTGGAGGCTAGAAGTCCAAAAGCAAGGTGCTGGCAGGGCCATGCTCTCTCTGAAGTCTGCAGCGCTCTGGCGGCGGCCTGCCGGCAATCCGAAGCTCAAGCTCTGCCTCTCACAGGGCATCAGTCTCCTTCCGTCACCTGCCTCTCCTCCTACCATATCCAAATATCCTCTGTTTATAAGGGCTCCCGTCATATTGGATTAAGGCCCACCCGGATTCCATCTGGCCTGACTTGAGCTAATAGGATCTTTGAAGATCCCGTTTACAAATGAGTAAACTTCCACGGGACCGGGGGTTAGGACTTGAACCTGTCTTTGTGGGAGACATGATTCAACCCATAGCAATTCCCAGTATTCTAAGTCTCCTCCTTCTGGGCCCAGGGCAGGACTGCACATCACCGCATACACATCCCTTTGATGTATCATTGACCAAGCGGATGATACAGCGTGAGACTTCAGAGCCTAGACCTCAAGAGGTCTCGAAAATTCCATAGATTCCGTTTTCACCTCAAAGGCTAGTTTCCTTGAGAATGAGAAAACACATGGGAGAGAGGCCCAGCTGAGATCCAGCACCAACCCCAGGGAAGCATGAGAGGCTCTTGGGCCAGTGGCCCCTGCAATCCACCAGCTGATGGCCGCAGCATTAGTTAGCTCAGGAGAGACCAGCTGGGCCAGCCCAAGTGCAAAGCTACAGACCTGTTGTGTTAATCTATTAAATTTGGGGGCAGTTTGTTATGCAGCAAGAGATCACAGAGACAAAGCCCATCCAGCAAAACTAGGCAGCTTGTCAAAAGAATTCAGTCATACATATGCACTGATCCAGAACGATGGCTACAGAAGTCAAAACGTAGTTAAGTACAAGACAATTCTATTTATGGAAATTGATAAGAAAAATGCTAGTCTATCATAAAAATACCTGGAAAGAATGCAAACCTAAGTGTTGACACTGATTATGTCTGGATTATGGGAGAGTTTTCTTTTCTACAGTTTATGTAATGTTTGAATATTATAAGGAGCTTGCATTACTTTTGTAACAAAAAAAGACACTTTTTAAAAATTTACCTTGAGATGTTAGGCAGGTAGATAGGTAGGTAGTTAGATGACCTATTGATTGACAGAGAGATAAAAGGATAGAAAGATAGACTGGTAGAACAAATGTGGCACAATACTAAGGGCTGATCAATCAGGGTATGTTGGTGAGGAGTATGCTGGAGATCTCTGTATTGTTTTGGGTTTTTTTATTTTTCTTTATTAGAGAAGTTATGGGTTTACAGAACAATCCTGCATAAAATACAGGATTCTGGTATCCCACCCTATTAGTAACACCCTGCATTGGTGTGGAACGTTTGTTACCATGGATGAGAGCACATTTTTATAATCGTACTATTAACTACAGTCCATGGTTTAATTCAGGGTTGACTACATATTGCAACTTTCCTGTAAATTTGAAATTATTTCAAAATAAATAAAACTTTTTTTTTAAAGTATCTTGAAATCTCTTACAAGCTAATTTTTCCTAAAGCATCGCTTTTCACGTGTCATTCCCCTGTTCAAGAACCAACACTGACAGCCTCCTAAAAACCGGAACTCCTCTGGGTGACAGTCCAGGTGCCCTGCCGTGGGGACCCTCCCCTCTCTTATCAGCCATGCTCCTACCTGCACCCTTCTCCTTCAGCCCCACTACCCAGGCAGTGCCCAGCTCCACCCCCACCTCCAAGCTTTCCCTCCCACCGCTGCAGGCACTCAACAAGCCCCTTCCTTTGTCTGTCTAATTCCCAGCCCTCCAGCAAGGGCCAGCCCAGTCTACCCTGAGTCCCTCTACAGGTCCTCAGAGAAAGTTCCAGCCTAGCCTGCCCTGGGCTGGATGGTACTGCATCATTCTCCCTGCACCGCGGGTGCTGACGGCACCTCAAAAGAGACCTTCTTCCACACACGCTGACCACCCGCCGTCTCCCCAGCTTCTCTAACTGCAAGGGGAGCAGGACGGAGACGCGGAGCCCCAACCCGCTTCCCTCTGCTGCCCACAGCCTGGAAGGTGGGTGATGCCCCCGGACTCTGCTTCCTTCCTACCCGCACCCATCCCTGGCAGCACGTGACAGAAACCAATTGGAAACGGCTGCTAATTGAGAGTGACTCATGCCTTCGTGAAGCTCTCGCGCTCCCCCCGCCCCACCCTCCAGGTCCCACAAGCTGCACACAGTACTCCAAACCCTGGCTTCCAAGCTGATTGCCTTCCTGGGGGACCGGCGGCTCTTCCTCGCACAGGTCTCTGCAATCTCCACGTCCAATTTTTAAACAAAGCAGTTGAGGATCTCCCAGGATTAAGACAAGTGGAAAATTGCACGCCCAGGCCTCCACCTCACTTTCTCTAAAGCAAAACAAGCCATGCTGCGTGTTGACATGCCCAGAAACACACACTCCTGCTCAAAGCCAGCCTGGCACCACGGGCCCCTCCAGGCCCTCCTAGACGGTTTGGCCCAGATGGGAGCCAGGAGCATTGCTGAGGCAGGATCCGTCCATCTGTCCCTTGCACCATGGACCTCCACCCCACAGGGTTGCTGGACAGGCCCCACTCTTGAGCCTCAGTCTCCACACTGTGGCATGTACCCAGGTGGGAGGGCCCGAGCAGGGATGCCAGGTAGTGGTGTGCAGGTTTTTTACACTGCCCTCTATGCAGGGGACACTCGCCCCAGGTATATGCTGACTTACAGATGGGCACAGGTGGGCCTTGCAGCTCAGTTCCAGGGCAATGCAGGGATATTCTGACCCACAAAACCCCATAGGCACACAGCAGCACACGCGGGCTCACTGACACCCCGGCATGGCCACGCCCCGCTGCAGCCTTGCTCTGCACACCCCAAGATCACTTCCCTCGCCTGTCCACCGACCCACCCTCAGCCCCCCTCTGAACCCGACGCAGCCCCCTTGCGGAGAAGGGGAGGTGCAGGAGAGTGGGGGCCACCAGCGCTCTAAAAGGCACCCCCCCCCAGGCAGAGTTGGGCATTGCTCAGGTTGTACAATAATAAATTAGCTTTAAAATATTTTTTTGTAAACTCAAGGAAGGGATGATTTTTCAAGTTTGCACAAAGGTGCTGTATGGGTTAGCAGCGGCCCTAAGCTGCCAAGGCCTCAGCAAGGCCCCGCACCAGACACCCGGGAACCCTAATAGCCGAGCCTCCCCAACAAGTGGGAGCAGGGCCACTGAGCTCCCCGGCTCCTCAGACTCCCCAGGCTCTTCTCCAGCCCCGTCCTTTCCTCTACAAGATCGGAGGCTCCAAGGAAAGCTGACCACTGAGAGTAGAAACGGACATAAGACTCCTAGAAAGTCAGCCAGCGTTCAAAGGGAAATCCATCCCAGCCATCCACTGGGAAACTCAAAGGCGCGGATATTACCAAACGACGGGTGGTCAAAAAATAAGCACTTTGGCTCCAGCGCGCAGAGTGAATCGCACGCCGCGACACGCTCAAAGGCGGCAGAGGGGCAGCTCCCGTTCAGCTGAGTTTCTGGTTTGAGAGCAGGGAATGGGTTTGGAAGCTGAACTTCACCACAGGCAGGTATTCTTGGCTCACCGTGCCGTGGCTGTAATTGAAGTTGAAATGATTAACTTGCAGCGCTCGAGCCCAGCAATGGAGCCTTTCTCTTAAAGGCGGCAGGCGGGGAGTTCACGTGAAAGCAGCAGAGCCGGCAGCACAGGAAGGGTCAGGCGCGACCCCGCCACCGCCTGGACAGGCGGCCATCTCCGTAAACACCCTCCGCCCCTGCCCGGCTTCCATCAGGAATCGGGGCCTCGGGTTTACTCATTAACTTCAGCCTTTCCTCCTCCAGCGCCCGCTGGGCCAGAGGCAGAGAAGGCACTGGTAAGAGAACAGGAATTAGGAAGCCAACACGCAGGCCTGCCCCCACGGCCCACCCCACAAAGCACGCATGGGCACTGCGAGGAGCCTAGGCAATTATCACCCAGCTTCCCGTTCTGCAGGTGAGGAAACCCGCCCGAAGAAAGGAATTCACTTGCCGGGATTCTCAGAGCCAGGTAGAGGCAGAGGCAGCAGCCAGGATGCGGCCTGCCCAGGCGGGGGCTGGTCCTCGTTTCAGAGGCTCCAGGGGGCGACAAGAAATGGCAAAAACAAAGCCTTCTGAGCATGGCCCCGTGAGAGAGGACCAGTGTACTCTCTGGAAACTCCTTCACTCAGGTCTCCCTCACTCTGGCTTCAAGGCAGATGCACAGAAGGACAGTCATCGGGCTAGAAATGTGTCTGTCTCCCCAAGGCCACGCAAGCCCCGTGCAGCGCTCCCCACCAGGTTGTGCAGGGCAGGGCCCCCGGAAGCAGGCTCCGCAGGACTTGTGTGATGGGACAGGAGCCGTGGCGGCCAGCAGGCAGGCAGTGCCCGCACCCACTTGTCCTGAAGTCCTTCCCTCCTCGCTGCCTGGTTTTCACTGGGACCGAGTCCCCCCAGCCGCGGCCCTTGAGCTGGCTGCACCGCAGGGTCCAACCAGAAGGGGTGGGGAGGGAGTGGGGGAATGGAAGCAGCACCCCACCCAGGCCCCGGGGACAAGGGAGGAGGACCTCAAATGGGAGCTCACACACTCCTGCTGCCAGCCAGCTCAAGAAGCAGCCTGGAGAGGACTTCCCAGGGTGGGAAAAGAACAGGCAGCAGGTCTGTATCGGTGGGAGCAGCACCGGGGAATCCAACCTCCGGGGCCTGAGTCCTGGCTCAAATGACTGGTCTGGGGCCAGTCTCTGACCCCTTCTCTGCCTTAGCTGCTGCTGCCACAAAATGGGGGGAAATGAGAGCTACCTTGTGAAAATCAAATGAGATTGAGACATCATAAGATTTAAATTAAATTAGTGGAGACAGAGGTAAAGGGTCTAGAACAGCGGCCCATGACGATGTCATATATGAACGGCAGCAACCTAACTGTAATGTGCAAAGCACGGCAGGACAGTAAGAGGCTCCTGGCCCTTCCTGGGCCACCAAATAATCCCTGCTGGAACTCACAGAGAAAACAAGCCATCATCCAGTACCATCCCCACTTCCCTGCATCAACCACACAGCTGGGTTCAGGGAAGGTAAGAGATTTACAAACCACCCAGCAGAGAGACGCTGCAGAATAAAATACACATAGATTAAAACATGAAAAGGCCCAAGCCTCCAGCTGCTGACAGTCCCAGGTCTATCCGTAGCAGCAGCACCCCGGGGAAACTGATCCAGCACCATCCACAGCTGCCTGCGCAGCTCCTGCCTAGCTCTAGCTCAGCGGGGGCCTTGATGCACAAGTGCTGCGAGCAAACAAAAGCCATCAGCGAGGTCCTGGGACCCCAGAGGCACAGCGATGAGGACCCTGGGAGGATCCCGGCTGAGGGTGCCCACCCAGAGGCACGCAGGAGTGACCAGAATCCAGACTCTTTTCTGGCCTTGTGGCGGAAGGCCCTCCACCCTGGCTCCCAGACCGCAGGGAGGAGGAGGAAGCAGGAAATTGCCGGCCTCTCCCGCTTCCCTAGGCTTCCTCCACACAATTGCGGAGCCAGGAAAGGAACTAAGTACTGCCAGCCACCAGTCAGAAACAGAAGGGAGGGGTAATTCTCTTCTGACCTCCAGAGCCCAATTTAAGGAGCTTATAGATTCAGAGTCAGTGGAGCCCTGAAACCCGGCAGCTCCGTGGACAACATACTTCCCGTTCTTCGGGCTTGCCCTGGACAACCAACAAAACGACGATGACGGGCCAGCCCCAGTCCAAAAGGAAGGAGCATCTTCAACTGGAAGCAAAACAAGTCCGTTCCTCTGCCCCAGGATGTCTATGTCCCTTCTCAGCCTGAGGCAGGATGGACATCGTCCCAAAGCCCACAAGATTGAGAAATGAACAAAAATAAGGAGGGAGTGAACTGCTGACTAAAGCAGGTTTATTGTTACAGTAATTGTTGTCTTGTGGTAACTGAGTAACATGTAATATTAATATTAAAAAAAAAAAAAAATTGTAAGCATTTGGAAAAAACCTAGGGCAGAGGGACATCTAAAAAATGTCAGCATCCCATTCTATCCTCCCACACCCACAGCTAAGGGGCAGGGCTCATAGCACACAAAGGACACAGACCCACACTCACCTGTTTTCTTTGAATTTCCTCTAAAACCTTGGCTGCTGACAGATGAAGAGAAGATCCCAGGATATTCCTGCTGGGGAAAAAAAAAATTAGGTCACCTGGTTGTGAGAGCACTCTAGGAAGAATTGTGTCCAGTGCCGGCCATTTCTGGCCTTCTCCATTTGTTGAATGAATGGATGGATGAAGTGATGTCTGCCGTGGGCAGCAACGGAATCACCTCATCCAAGCCACATATTTGCCATGCCTGGCACAGACCCTTGGTGTCCAAGGATTTAACATGTGCAATTTTGACCACTCACAAGTGACCACTTTTCAAGATACGTCAAAGTGCGTCATTCTGCTGAGTCGTGACTTTGATTCACATACACCATGAGGCCCTTGTGAAGAAACAGACCACAGCCAAAGTTACTCTTATGGGGCAATAAAACTTGATTTCTCTGTGGGAAATGGCCATCAAGCAAGAGATAAAATTGCAGCAGAAATTGAAAGGGCAGTTAACTTGGGGTGTGAGGATACAGACAGGAAACATTTGACTCTGAGGAAACATGACACCGGAGAAAGTCAAGCCAGTGTACGAATATTGCTGTGGATACAAATTTGGCATTCTACAAGGTACGGGATTCATTTCTTGAGACCCTCAGGAGTCCACAGTGTGCCTACTCTGTGCCTCTCACCAGGCAGAGTGAGACCAGGGCCAATGGGAGATCAGAGGCAGTTTCCAACCCCGCTGGAAACAGCAAATGGCACTGCGTCTTCACAATCACCCAGCTCAAAATCAGCTCCAATCGCCCTTCCTCCTCCCGTCATCACCCCCTTTCAGTCAATTCACTGATGGTCTCCATCCTACACCCAGAATGTCTCAGGTGCATTCCCTCCTCTCCATTCCTCACAGCTGCTCTCCCCACCATGATCTCCCCTCTTTTCAGACTCCAGATTCCTACCTGAAGTCCAGCCTGGCTTCTGCAACTCCTGCTCAAAACCTGCAAAGCACCCGGGGCCACCCCGGGTTGACTGCCATCTCCCCAGCTCGGCTCGTGCCTGCACATGGTGGGCACTCGACATAACGAATGGAAAGATGATTCCCGTGGTTGGGCACGTGAAGCCACCCACCATGAGGTCATCGTCTACCTGGCCATCCTCTCTTCTCCATCCGCTTCCCATCCCACACATGAACAAACTGGGCAACTCCCAACCCCAACATTTTCTCAGTGCCTCTCCTCAGGCTGACCCTTCCTTCCTCTGTTGAAATGCAGCCATGACCACTGCAGGAAGCAGCATTCCTCCCCAGGCAGGGCAATTTATCCCTCTGCTCAAACCCACTAGAGGCCACTGGCCTTATACTTTGAATTGTCATTTTTTGAACCCCTTTCTTAACCCTTCCTGGATTATGAAACCCCATGAAGACAGGGACCTTTTTTTTTTCATTCACCAGGGCTCAGCCCACACTTCTGGTTGCATGAAAGAACCACCCAAGGCAGCAGTGTAACTAGCCAGGAGAGAGGTGAAGACAGAAAATGCCATGAGCTTTCTGAGGAAAAAGAAGTTCTTTGGGGATGGGTGGCCAAGGAAGGCTCCATGAAGAACCTCAGAAATGAGCAGGGTCTCGAAGGAGAGGAAGAACATTCTAGCAGGGTGGAAGAGTATGAATTAAGAATGAAGTAGGCCGCTACAACACCCGCCGCCGCCACCGCTGCCGCCGCGTCGCAGCTCATATTTCTAAAATGGCACCACTAGACTTGGACAAATATGTGGAAATAGCACGGACATGCCGGAGAACGCCCTAAAGCGGTGATGTGACTATGTTTGTGACCTCCTCTTTAAAGAGTCAAATGTTCAGCCAGTATCAACACCAGTAACAGTGTGTAGACACACACAGAGACAGTTTTATGACCTCTGTGAACTATTCAGAACTGGAGGTCAGGTTCCTGACACACGCTACATATTTATGGGTGACTTTGTAGACAGAGGTTATTATAGTTTGAAGACTTTCACTTATCTCCTTGCACTAAAGGCTAAATGGCCTGATCGTATTACACTCTCACGAGGAAATCATGAGAGTAGACAGGTAACACAAGTATACGGATTTTATGATGAGTGCCAAACAAAATACGGAAATGCCAATGCCTGGAGATATTGTACCAAAGTTTTTGATATGCTCACAGTAGCAGCTTTAATAGATGAGCAGATTTTGTGTGTTCATGGTGGTTTATCTCTCGATATTAAAACCCTGGATCAAATTTGAACTACTGAATGGAATCAGGAAATTCCTCATCAAGGAGCATTTTGTGACCTGGTTTGGTCAGATCCTGAAGATGTGGATACTTGGGCAATCAGTCCCGGAGAAGCGGGTTGGCTTTTTGGAGCAAAGGTCACAATGAGTTTGTTCATATCGACAACTTAAAACTCATCTGCAGAGCACACCAACTAGTGCAGAGGCTCTAAGTTCAAGTTTGACGAGGTGCTCCTAACAGTATGTCTGCTCCTAACTACTGCTATCGTTGGGGAAATACTGCCTCGATCATGGTCTTCAAAGATGCAAAATACAAGAGAACCCAAGTTATTCTGGGCAGTTCCAGATTCAGAACGTGTTATTCTTCCCAGAACGCCGCCGCCATATTTCCTTCGAGGCCTTCGCCCATCCTGCTGACCCATCTTCCTGTCCTCTTCTTACCCCAAGTTTCGTGTATTACCCTCTACAATGTACTTTTTTATTGAGCACTTTGCTGCTGAAATGCTGCCTCTTGGCTTTTTTATTTTAAATTATCTAAATTTATTGTTTGTTATGGTGCCTCTAGCAATGTTTTTCTATCAATTTTCTCCCTCATCCCTTGGACTTATTTGAGAAGACTTGAGAAATGTCTTAAAACTCACACTGCTGCATGGAGCTCTTGCTTATTTACTGGTCTGGGGGAAAAGGATATGTTTGCTTTTAAAAAAAAAAAAAGCCAATTAGAACAGACTACACCAGAAATACTCTTCCTTTTGTATCATTCAGCCTTTTGTTTTAGTTTGTTAAGTTTTAAGAAATTTCAGGGAAGCAGGTGTGGCTCAGTGGATAGAGCCCCCGTTTACCATATGGGAGGCCCGGGTTCACGTCC
>JAQZBX010089114.1:0-12670 GCA_029593785.1 Cabassous unicinctus
AAAAAAAAAAAAAACAAACAAGAAAATATAAGCAAAAACACACCTTTAACAGTCTTTGCAAACTGGCTTTGCATTGGCTGGTGCACTCCTTCAGAGTTGAGCCCTCCTGTGAAGAAAGTCAGCCCAAGAAAAATGCAAAGTACATGGTCCTCCCTGCCTTTTCTGGGTCTGTGTCTTGTCCTGGGGTTGTGCTTGCTATTGGCCTTAGAAGTTCCTCTGTTTACAGGAATTTGAAAACCCCTTCTTCTTCCCAGGAAACAGAACTTCTCCCCTGCAGGACTGGAAACAGTTAATCCTTTGCCCCTAGCTGTGCAGCTCAATTGTTACTTATTTTTGCATTCTCTGTCTCACACTGCTTTTGCCTGGAAGGCAAATTCTGAGGGGAGGTGAATACCAGAGAGAAGTTTCCCAAGTCAGTCTTTCCCAGCAGAAACAAGACCAGGGACCCACAAAGGGAGCACTGGCAGGCTCCAAATTGCCCTTCAGAGAGGACGAAGCAGAAGACAGGATGGATGCCAGGAGCTGCTTCTACTGCTCCCCAAAGCTGTGCTTTCTTGTCCAAGCACCTGCCCCGCAAATGCAGCTCTTCAGCTGTCCTCTGCCGCTGTGAGAAATCATACCATCTTTAAGTCTTCTCTGTCACATTTTTTTGGGGAAGATTGGAATAATGACCACCCCCAGGGCCAGGCCTCCAGTGGATCTGAAGTAGCTAATAGAGAACAGTGATCAGCGCTTAGGTGGTATACCTATGGATTTTGGGGAACTGGGTCTTTATATCCCACTCTGGCACCAGCAAGCTGTGTCAGGCCTTATTGTTGCCTCCCTTGAGGTTGGGGGGTGGGCCACCATGCAAAGAATGTAATTCAGTTGTCTTTAACATAGTTTACCAGCTACTTTCTCCCTCACTTCCCTGGATGCTGCACAGTGTTCTACTGGACTCTGGAGTTTCAAAAATAGTTGATCCAGACAATTCAGACTGTTTAGTAGTGATTCTGGTGTAGGGACTGGTTCCTGGAGCATCCTCCTCCACCATCTTCCCACAATCCTCATCTCTGGAAACATTTTGATTGTCACAACTGGAGGTGAGAGGTTCTCCTGGCATCTAATGGGTAAGGCTGGGGATGCTGCTAAACATCCTACAGTGCACAGGGCAACCCCCACAACAGAAGATTATCTGGCCTCAAATGTCAGTATTACTGTCATTGAACAACTGCTCTAAAGGAATCTATGGCTATGTATCATGCATTCCCAGATACCCTAGGCTTTTCTTCGCCTGTTCCACAACTTCGTCTCTTCTATGTCACTTAGATGGATTAATGATTAATAAAGTCTTCCTGAAGGAAGGCCTCCAGCCCTCAGGAATGTGGGCTCTGCCTCTCCAACATTCTGCACCATGCTGGTGTTTGGAAGCTTTTATCTTATCTCCTTATAACTTGCTTTTGCATGAGGACAAGGATGCTGGGAGCTGGTTGGTAGATTCCCAGGAGCCTCATGAGCACTCTATGCCTTCTGAGTTGTCAAAAGGAGTCTAAATCAGAGATGGATAATTAATTATTTATTTACTCGCTCAGTTCAGATAAGTAGATTTCTGCCTAGCAATACATGCTTGAATCCATTTTGCCTGGATTGGCAATACTAACTGCACCGGACAAGCCATGTGTGGTGTAAACGGACCCACTCTGAAGAGCACTGAGACCAGCCATGCTCAGAGGCTCCTGGGGAAGTTCTCCTGACTCACCATGGCTGCATTTGGGACCTTGCTCTCCTGGCCAGACTTGACTGGCCCAAGTGTTGGTGTCTAGCTCAAAAGCAGTCCAGAAGAGAGCCTGGAATAAGAGAGCAACATGGATTCTTTTTTATTTTAAGTAAACTTTATTTCAGCTACAAAAAATAAAATAACAACCAAAAGGCAGCTTAACAAATTATGGAGGCATTACTCTAAAAAATTCCATCCAGACACATTTATCTCATTTAATCCTAAAAACAAAACTCAGTTGTTTCTCCAGTGCTCAAAAAAATAAATAAATGAGCCCAGATAATTTAAATGACATGTTCAAGGTCTCCTTCTTAAAGAAGAAAATGAAGAAAAATATGCTTAATCATATTCACATCTCATAAAACTAAACCCCATATTCCTTTGTTTGTCCTTTAGCACTGATATAGTACTGCCTTTGCCTTTGCTACAAAACTATTACATTATTATTATTATCATCTATAAGTTACATTAGTTGTATTTTTCCCATGTATTACCATATTCTTTTCAACTTGTAGTAGAAGAATATTCTTGCATTTATATTATTAACTACCTTCCTCATCTACCACCAAAATCACTGCTATACAGTCCCTAGAGTATCCTCTAGCTGTCTTTCAACATTAACCTCACTAGACTACCCTCTTTCATTTACAATCACATTTATAAACCAGCAGTGTTTGTTATACTCATTATAATGTGCTACTGTCAACTCCATCCATTACCACATATTTACAATTAACCTTATTAAACATTCTATAGACATTCAGCATCAACCCCCCTTCTCAACCCACATTCTGTCTCCTAGTAACCTCTATTCTATAGTCCAACTCCATAACTTTACTCATCATATTTAGTTCATATCAGTGAGACCACACAATATTCTTCCTTTTGTGTCTTGCTTATTTCACTCGACATAATGTCCTCAAGGTTCCTCCATGTTGTCATGTGCTTCCCTGGTTTATTTCTTTTAGTATAATATTCCATTACATGTGCTGAATAGTATTCCATCATATGTGCAAACCACATTTTGTTTATCCATTCATCGGTTGACAGGTGCTTAGGTTGTTTCCATCTTTTAGCAATTGTGAATAAGGCCATTATGAACATTTGTGTACAAATGTCTGTTCACATCCTTGCTTTCAGGAATATATTCTGAATATATTCCAAGTAGAAGTAATTGCAGGATCATACAGCAGTTGTGTATTTAGCTTCCTGAGGACCCAGCAAACCATTTTTTCACTGAGGTGGCACCATTTTACACTCCCACCAACAGTGAAGGAGTGTTCCTATTTCTCCACATCCTCTCCAGCACTTGCAATTTTCTATTTTTTTATATAATGGCCATTCTGTATAGCATAAAATGATATCTCATGGTAGTTTTGATCTGTATTTCCCTAATAACTAGTGATGTTGAGCATCTATTCATGTGCTTTTTGGCCATTTGTATTTCCCCTTTGGAAAAATGTCTGTTCAAGTCTTTTGCCCATTTTTTAATTGGGCTGCTTGTCTTTCTGTTGCTGAGTTGTGTGATCTCCTTATATAACATTGAGATCAAACCCTTGTCAGATATGTAATTTCTGAAGATTTTCTCCCATTGAATAAGCTGTCTTTTCACCTTTTTAACAAAATCATTTGAAAAACAACAGTGTTTAATTTTGAGGAAGACCTCTTTATCTATTTTCTCTTTCATCACTCATGCTTTGGGTTTAAGGTCCAAGAAACCATCACCTACCACAAGATCTTGAAGGCTTTTCCCTACATATTCTTCTAGAAGTTTTATGATTCTAGATTTTATATTTAGGTCCTTAATCTATTTTGAGTTAATTTTTGTATAAGGTGTGAGATTGGGGTCCTCTTTCTTTCTTTTAGATATGGATATCCAGTTCTCCCAGCAGCATTTGTTGAATAGGCTGTTCTGACTCAGCTAGGTGTGTTTGACAGCCTTGTCAAAAATCACTTGACCATAGATGTGAGGAATTTGGAGGAAAATAAAACACAGATTCCATTCATCAATCTGTGTATCTTTATGCCAGTACCATACTCTTTTGCCACTGTAGCTAAATAATATGTTTTAAAGAAGGGGTTCTTAACATTTTTGTTCCACAGACCCCTTTGCCAGTCAGATGAAAATCACAGACCCCTTACTAAGTCCACACTATACTGTGCATTATTTAATAAATATATCACACCTGCACCAACACGTCCCCCCAGGAATATTTTTTTAATTTAAATTCAAGCTCATTGACCCCTTGTTAAGAACCCCTGTTTTAAAGTCATAAAGTGAGAGTCCTCCAACTTCCTTTTTCTTTTTAAAGATACTTTTGGCTATTCAGGGGTTCTTACCCTTCCAGATAAATTTGATAATTGGCTTTTCCAAGTCTACAAAAGAGGCTGTTGGAATTTTTATCAGGATTGCTTTAAATCTGTTGATCAGTTTGGATAGAACTGACATCTTAATGATATTTAGTCTTCTAACCCGTGAACAAGGAATGTCTTTCCATTTAATTAGGTCTTTCATTTAGCAATGTTTTATAGTTTTCTGAATACAGGTCTTTTATGTCCTTGATAACCTTTATTCCTAAACATTTGATTCTTTTAGTCACTATTGAAGTAGAATTTTTTTCTGACTTCTTCCTCAGTTTGCTCATTAGTAGTATTCAACATGATTTCTTGATAAGGAGGACAGACCGGTGGGAACAACTCTGTCCTTTGGGTTGGGATGTCTGTGCTATGTGTAGAAAAAGACACCGACAGTCAGAATCCATGAATGGCATATGGAATCAGCAAGCAGTAGCATGATGCATAAAGAAGACATATCTATTATGTACGCTTGCAAGTCCCAAGTATCTAGCTCCATCACTGGCTCATTGGTAGTTGTTCAATAAATATATGTTTAAGGAGTGATTTAAAGAATTGGGGGCTATTTGTCCATAGTGGCAGGGAAAGTAGAAGAAGAGCCTGGGGAGATCTTGATCATAATAATAGTCAAATCCCAGTGTAAGCTTATTGCTGAGTGGGTGACAAGATCCCTTGCTCCCTGGTGGTCCTAGGGCCTGGCTGTACCATCATAGAGAATGCTTCCTGCTTTTCCCTTCTTACCTGCATAATTTAAAAATAAAATGATAGTAACTTAAGTACTCTGAATGTCTCTTGAAACCTGTAAAATATCCACAAGACTTTGTCAAAGTGGAAAGGAAGTAGAATCCCTGAACCTGGAGACACTTAAAATGAAAGGAAGACCATTGAACTTTGAGGCCTAAGGGGTACACCTGCCTTGGGATTCACCTCCAGGACTTCTTAACTTCCCTTGTCTTGAATTAAGAATGGGGTGAAATATCTTAGTAGGAGTAGAAGCAAGAAAAAATATTTTCAGATAGTTTCTTCCCCCTTACTTCCAGCCACACTTTACCTCTTGTCAGGTCAAATACAAGCATTTCTGTACCTGCTCCTGCCTGATATAAACAGGATCCAGGATTTGATGAACCCTCTCCCAAGTGAGGCCTGGAGACAGACCACAATTCTGTGCCCATCCCCATCCTAAATGAGTCCTCACAACTCAAACCACCCTATAATCAAAGCATGATTTATTCTGGAGCCCTAAATCCACAGCAAAACATTAAATAATAGTAACCTATTAATAAGAGATGAAGGTGTTATTTTTACAATAGGTTAACCTAGAAAAATGTTGACTCAGTTTTTGCTTACTAAGATGACCAAGATTGTATATATTAGTGGCTCACCTATTTATGTGCTTAGATGTACTCAAATTAACAGGCACATATCTGCCCTCACAACTCTTTCTGGGGTGGAGGAGGCCACTGAAATGGACACAGGTGAGCTGGACAAGCAAGAGTTTCTTTTGTGAACAAATTCATTTCTGTTTCCTCTCAGAAAGCATCTTGAAAACTATTCTAAATGCTATGAAGACCCAAGCTTGTAAGAATACTACAGATTCAATATGAGCTGCACTCTGACTACAGTATCACACTGAGTTAACATCTGCTCCTTCTTTTCAGTTTTCTTCAATGGGTGGATATATGGTAAACACAGGCATGGAACAGTGCAAGAATGACTGCTGCTGTGGGTTTCTCTGTAATATTTTTAATTCCCACAGGGAACTAATTTGTAAAAGAATGAAGAAGGATAATAAAAAAGCATTTTATCAGAAAACCCAAATCTCTCTCTACTTCCTTTTGATATTTTCAATCACACCCGGCAATTATATAAAAGAAATGGTATGGCCATTTCCCAGATGGAGAAATTGAGACCCAGAAGATTCATGATCACAAAATACTTTCCCGTTGATTCTGGAATGAAAACACAGTTTTTCTAATTTTAATTTCAGTACTATGATCTAGATAACATATTTCATTATCTTAACAGGTAAAATAAGATGGAACCCATAACTCAAATTTACAGATGTAGATTTCCACTCTGGCTCTGATAGAGTAACATGTATCAATCCAACCATCCTGCTGAGAACAACTACGAAAGCTGGATAAAATACAAAACAAATTATTGAGAGACAATAGAGAGCCACCAGGTCAGCCATGATTTTGAAGCGCCAAGAGCTCAGAGAAAAAGAAAAGGTAAGTGAGTCCAATATTCTTCCTTCCCTTTCCCCTTGAAGTGTTTGCTAATTCATAAGCAGAACTCGGAGCAGAGGCTCAGAGTTTTCAGCAGGTGTTACAGGACAATAGAGACAAAAATTACTACCAGGACTACCAAGGCATCATCAGTACTTTGAAACCAAGGAATTAGGAGGAAAATAAAACACAGACAAATGAGTACATTTCTGCATTGCATTTCATCTTGAGGTACTTAATTCAATTCCTAAACTGTATAGCATGAGATTCCAAGAAGCCAGCTGGGGGTGGTCAGTTAAGAAGCTATAAAGCTTAGCAGTTTTTGGAAGTTTCATCATGCTAGGGAAAGAGATCCCTCAATAGTTAACCCCTGGGCATAGTAGACTATCCCACACAAACTATTGAATTAGCTCAATCCCTGCTTGGGTCAAGAGATTTGTCAGAAGGAAAAGTAAATCCTCTGTAGGGGGGATATCATTCAGAGCATTTATAATTTTTTATGCACAGTATCCAGCATTCGGTGAAAACTTACCCGGCTTGTTAGTAAATAGAGCCAAATGTATGGAAACCAAGAGGAAAATATAGACAACAGAAACAGACCCATAGGTGAACCAGGTATTGTTGTTATCAGACGGTACTTTAAAATAGCTGTGATTAATAGTTTTAATGGCAAAGTTGGAGGCTTATATTTTTTAAAATCTATTTTAAAAACTGGAAATGCTAGGACTGAAAAACATTACCAAAATTAGGAATTCAAAAATGTGTTGAACAACAAATTAAACAGAGCACCAGAGAGAACTGGTGAATTGGAATATAAGTTAGTAGATAGACTGAAGCACAGAAAGAAACAAAAATGAAAAATAAATATAAGAGTATAAGAAACATATGAACTATATGAGACAAATGAAAAGGTCTAACCTACATGTAATTGGAGTTCTAGGAGGAAATGAGAAAGACATAATGGGTCAGAAGCAATATTTGAAGAGTTACTAGCTAAATTTCCTAAAATGATAATAGATATCAATCCACAGATTTAAGAAACTCTACAAAATTTAAGCTAATGATAAATATAAACACAAAGAAACACAATTAGGCACATCATAGTTACATCATGCTGAAAACATAGGTACAACATGTTATAAACAAAAGACAAAGAGAAATCTTAAAAAACAACCAGAAGTGAGGGCTAGGGGCTGTGGGGGAGAGGCACACCATAGTCAAAGAAGCAGCAAAAATACTGATGGCTGACTTTTCAAAAGAAGCAATGGAATACAGAAGATAATGAAATGACATCTTTAAAATGCTGAAAGAAAAAAAAAAGCCAAATCCTAGATCGAGAAAAATATCCTTTAAAATGAAAACCAAAAAAGGTATTTTATTGAAATGTATTAATATATAGCATTTCAGACCAAGCTGTAAATATATGTTTAAAGTATATTATTTGTGTAAAACTTTTTTTTTCTTTGCTAACGTGTATACCCTTTCCCACAGGCCTACAAGGAAACAGACAAGATAAGAAACAAGACATGAGTTTTAAGAGCAATCAACTGATAACAGCTCATGTTTTTCCTTGTGCGCAAAACTTTCAGCCAACTTTCGCCTTTGTCTTCAAATACATAAAATGTCATGCCTAAGAAAACAATATCTCTATATAAGTAAGCCTCTTTGCTAATTCAAAAACATGAGAAAATCAGGTTTAAATATTTTACCTAGCACTGCACAGCAGCTGAGGAAAGGAGGGAAATAACTTGCGTCCACAATAGGTTATATTCCCAATAAATCCTGTGCTGGACAGAAAATGCTCAAGGGTTATGAGTAGACTTGAATAAATGCACAAATACATTTATAGAAATGCATTGGCTAAAGAGAGGTATGTTGAGACAGTATCTGCTAAAAAATGATAAGCATCTTTTCCTTAATAAAGTCCACAGAATGTTAAGGAAAGACCATGGGCTTTGACATCATCAAACAGATCCTTCAGACCCTTCTTCAAATCCATCACTCTCTAACTGTATAACCCTGACCATTATTTTGAGCTGCTCTGACCCTTGTTTTCCCCAACTTTTAAATTAGGATTCTAATACCAACCTCAACGAGTTGTGAAGATTAAATGGGACAATGCATGCGAAATGCCTAGTACAGTGTATGACTTACAGTTGGCACTCAAAATAGAAAGTATTATTTTTATTATGCAGACTCACTATTTTTTTTTCAGGTAGAAGGAAAGTACTGAATGGCAAAGCATTAAGTGGATGAGTCCACTGTCACTCGGAGAATGACGAGGAACGGCCAGGTACTGACAGAAGCAACATGTCATTTATCCATGCTGAGTTCCCTATCCTGCAAGCTGTGAAATTTGGTTGCCTTAGAGATAGGGTAGTTATTAGCCATCAGTGAAAATGAGCACACCGCTGAGAATTTATAGGAAAATGCATTTAATTAAGTGTCATCTGAGCCACCCACACTGTGAACGAGGATTCTGGCAACAAAAGGATTATTGTTGCCAAGTTCCTGCCAAATGTTATTTTCCTAAGTTAGTGAGTTTTTTGTTGTTGTTTTTTTTCCTTGTCCGAGGTTTGAACAAAGAGTTCCAGATGGCAACGTGGAATGAGAAAGCCCTGTCACCACAGACCAAAAGTCTCCCAAAGTACAAAGAAGACTAAAGAAACCTTAAAAAATATTTCCTTTGGATAGAAGTGGATGGGGTTACTACAAGCAGATGTAAAGTAGGAAATAATGCTGATTAAACTTTAGGGTAAATCCTTTAAGGACGTTAATTCAGGGTTTATTATCTTTGAAGATACGCCCCCACACACAAAGTATGCCAGTGCAGTGCCTTGTGCCAAGTGCCAGGCTCAATTAAGTGTTGGTTTAATTGAATTAGTCTCATCACTAGAGACGATAATAATTACACGACAACAATACAACCAGCAATGGCCGATTTATTGAGTGCTTGTATGCTTCAGTCACTGTGTTAAGCACAGCACAAGTATCATCAAATTTAATACTTGCACAACTCCATGAAGTAGCATTCATCTGCAAGTTTTAGTCTCAGAGAGTTTAAGGAGTTTTCCTCTTATCACAGAACTAGTCAGTAACAGAGCTGGAGCTCAAAACCAGGTCTGTCTGACTTCAAAGGTCATATTCTACTACTGCACTGAAAAACTGGAGCCAAGTTCTAGAAACTCCACCTTCACAGGAATAGGTAACTAAAAAATCAATGCATAAGATTGTTTTGGCTAATAGAGGAATATTGGGCAATA
Organism: Cabassous unicinctus; assembly: GCA_029593785.1. Taxonomy (NCBI): domain Eukaryota; kingdom Metazoa; phylum Chordata; class Mammalia; order Cingulata; family Chlamyphoridae; genus Cabassous; species Cabassous unicinctus. The sequence goes on from JAQZBX010089114.1 coordinate 9,603, forward strand.
TTAGAATATAGGTCAAAAAATTCAGAAAGATGCCTATCGTGTTGGGAAATCACAGGACATTCTGTGTAACAAAGAAGTTCAATGTCATGGGATTAAAAATAAAAACATTCCAAAAAGTCAATGAGGGCCATGTGTTTAACTCAACCTCTGTATCTCTGTTTGAGGAGCAGAGTTTGCTTATATTGTTTTGAAGCCACCAATAGCCTCATGCAGAGCTATAGTTTATATGCCCCTCTTTGTCTTTAGCTAATAGAAAAATGTAGATGTGCAAATTGTAGATATAAATGTGAAAACAAAGTCATTGTTGAAATTTCTTCTAGATATCATATCTATTGACAAAAAGTGTCAGTGTCAGGATCTTATTTTTGTAATTCCTTAGAAATAGAAAATAATGGAATAAAGATATTGAAAGTACTTAAGCACAGCCTGCAAGTGCAATTTTGTCCCATGGGAGCAATCTGTCTACATTTCAGGGTAATTCAGGGTCTCCACCATCACCTAGATCTAGCATTTATAAGCTGAAAACTCCAAAATTGCCCCCTACAAAAATATCTCAGCTGAGCTACAAAACCATACATCCAATTAGCTTCCAGATAACTCCAATTATATATCACAAAAACATTTCAAATTCATTATCTCCAAAATTGAACTCTTCAGCTTATCGTCCAAATATGTTTCTTTCTTTGGTATCTCCTGTTCCACAGTGAAGAGCCCAGGCATTCTCACAGTCATTGGAGCTAGAGAATCTTTCTCCCTCCACATCCAATCAGCCACCAAGTTCAGACAGTTCCATCTTTGTATATCTTGATTTCATCTCTATCTCTCCATTCCCAGCACCCCTCTTAGTTTATCATTATTTCTCATCTGAATTAAACCAAGTCTCCTATCATCTTCCTTCTAGTCTTGCTCAGACATAATCCATTTTCCACACTGCATCCACCATGATCTTTATGAAATCCAAGCCGCTCCTATCATCTTATTGACAAAAAGCTTTCAGTGTTTCACCATATATGGTACTCCTGTAAAGTCCAGACATCTTTACATGCCATACAAGGTCCTTCATGACTTGTTACCCTCTTATTTCTCCATTTTTGAGTCTTCTATAATCTAGTCAAATCAAACTCCATACTCTCTTTCAAATGGTCTGGACTCTCATCTCTGTAATTTTTGTAATGGCTGCCTTTTTAAAATAACAAACAAACAACAATAAACATCTTTTCACATCATGCATATTCCTTTCTTCCTAATTCCTCCCACTTCCATTTAATGTTAGGTTGTATCTAGGAAATTTGGATTTGATGACCATCTTCTGTCTTTTCTTAGAACTCTGTGCTTACCTCTGTCATGCACTTAACATATTGTGTTGTGACCACATTCCCAACTACTTCGTAAGAGCCTAAAGGACAATAGTGCATTATATTCATTTTGTATCTCTATCACCTAGTATAATATCAGAAAATAATAGGTGGTCAATAAACATCTGTTGAATAATTTAATTCAAAAGAGAAAGAGAAGAAGGGAAGAGTATCATTTTTCTGGGAAAGTTTATTTACAGACAAATTTTATCAATTTTAAGACAAAGAAGACCTATTACACTTTCAGAATTCAAGACTTCAGCAGATAACTAAGAGGGATAAAAGAAAGTTTGACCTGAAAATTTTTATTAAAAAAAGAATATAATTAGTGTATTGTCCCCTAAAGGGACAAATGGATTCATCAACTGAAGCTCAAACTAGTTCACAAGCATCCCAAATCTAACAGTGTTTGCATAAAGCCTCTGGGTAAATGGAAATATTTTTCACTGGACTCTGGAGATAGCTCTTGACAAAATCATAGAATGAAGCCAGCATGCTAGAACCTTCCTCCACGAAGAACAAATCCAGTCATGGAGGAAGTAATGGTAAAAATAATAATCATGATAGATGATAGATAGATAGATAGATAGATAGATAGATAGATAGATAGATAGATAGATAGATAATCAATAGATAGACCACTGCTACATCTTCACCAGCAAAGTGGAGAATTGTGCAACAATAAGTGCATGCAAAAAGTGCTGACATACGTAAGATGGAAGCCAATGGGCTGACAGTTCAGACAGAATTCATCTCTGAAAAAGAAGTTATGACCTGATCCCATAGATGGTGACATCTGTGTAAGCCCAGCTCCCTGGTGCAAAAACTGTGAAGAGTAAGAGGAAAATCAGACAAGACTGAACAAGTGAAAAGAAGAACAGAAGATGAAAAAGAGGAAACTGTACAACAATAGTAGCAAGGGTGTTGACCACTGGCAACAGCATCATAGCAGAGAAAAAATACATTCTCACTGAAATTGAGAAAAAGAGTACACTGGAATCAAAGATATGAGAGTGAAAACAGCCCTAAATTCAGGACTAGCACTTCTGGCCATGATGGAGTTACAGAGATCATTTTCACCCTTTTTCCTTAATAAACAACAACAAAATGGATAAAATTTTAAAAATATTTTCCAGTCTTTGGACAACAGGCACCACAGTACGGTAGATCCTGAGAGAAAAGAAACAAACAAGGTGAGCCCTATGATTGCTCCAGCTTACTAGTTGGAGAGTAACAGTGCAGAGAGAGGGAATCCAAACAAAGCCCAGTAGTCTCCGTGAGTTGAGAGAACACAGTTGAGAAATCATGCGTGTCAAGGTAGCTAAATTTGCAGAGGAGAAGAGAGACCTGCACAGTCTTCAGCTGAGTACTGATCACCACAAGATGTGAAGAAACTGGGGGGAGAGGGGGTCAGAAACACCAGAAATGAGCAGGTAGAACATCTGAGCTTACATGGGATAAGGTATAGTTCATGTTCCCACAGTCAGAATGGAAAAAACTTATAATACATGGGGCTTTGGATGTACTCAGAAGGAAAAACAATAGCCCTAGACTAAAGACTGCTCTGGTCTCACCTAACCAAGTTTAAAAGTCAACCTCAAATGTGCAGTGCAAAGTGTAAACTATAATGTAAACTATTGACCATGGTTAGTAGCAATGCTTCAATATGTGTCCTTAAATTGTAACAAATGTACAAATGAAAGATGTTAATGG
>JAQZBX010089115.1:0-12670 GCA_029593785.1 Cabassous unicinctus
CCTACACAAAACTCCTTCCTTGGCTTCTGTGAACCTAACATTCTTGAGCCCCCTTCACCTCCCAACAGCTGTGCTGGCTCCTGGCTTCCATGAGGAGGCTCACCCCTGACCCCATTCTCCACGGACCATTACAGGCTGACCTCAGCCACCACCTGTACATCCACCCACCCACGGCTCCTGTTTCCATCCTTCAGTCCACACCTCCCTACTGAGCAACAGACCCCATAGCCACTGCCCATTGGTTGCCTCCACCTGAAGGGGACTCAGAGCCCACAACCTTTAAGCTTGCAGAAATTCTTCTCTTGTCGATGCCCTTTGCAGCCCCACCAACCACCCAGACTCCCGCCCCCATGGCTCGCCTTCTCGCACTTCCTGGCTTGGCTCAGTTTCAGTCTATTGAATGCCTGTGGACTACGACTCAATCTTTGAGACTTAGGTAGGTGGCACCTCCCCTCTGAAGACTTCCATGACCTCCCTCTCTAGGAGTTCCACCTCTTCTAGGACATGCATCACCTTAGAGCTTACTTTTATACATGTGTCTCCCCCATGTGAGCCAAGGCTATGTCATATGAATTTTAATATCCCCATCACCTAGCACAATGCTTGGTTCATAATAGATGCTTTAAAAAAATGTGGAAGCAACAAATGAATGAATCCCCAACATTTGTTCCAGCTCCTCCACCAGAGCCTCCAAAAAGAAACTCTTGTGCATCCAGGAGTAGCTGCGCCTCAGTTATCATTCCTCTTAGGCTGCCTTTCCCCGCCACCAAGCACACACCTGGATGGCTTCTGTGCATGTCAGTCAGTGAGTGCTCAGGGAATGCAAACTAATTATAGAAACTTCCAGAACTAAACCTCACTAAGAAGGCACTTCTGCTGGGGGAAGGGGTGTGGGTGGGAACGCTTCCATTCCAAAGGCAAATTTAAGCTATTTTTAGAGGCCCTGGCTCTCTGATGCCCTCCACCAGGGTGACTAATGCCGAGCTGACTCTCCCACAGGCAGCACGGGGTGCTGGCAAGAGAGCACCAGGCTTGGCTTCCCGGCCTGCGCACCACGTCTCCGCTCTGCCTCTCAATGGCCATGTGGTTCTGTCATGTCACCTCTCTGCGTGTTTCCTACCTGTAAAATGGAGGTAATCACGCCCACCACACCAGCCTCCCAGGACTGTTGTGGTAATGAAAAGAGATAACCCACAAGAAAATGCCTTGCAAGCTGTGGGCTGTACAAATGTAGCTAAGGTCGACAGGGAAGGGGAGTCACCTGAGGGAGAAGATGGCACTGGCCACCTGTGCCACCTCCTCCTCTGTGACCGAGGCGCTGCCAAGAATTGCTTGGATCTGCTCGATCTTGCTCTTGGTGTCCAGGTTCCAGGAGGCCAGGCCGTGGTCCCCCAGAGCTGACCCGGGCCGCAGGCTGGCTGTGGCGTTGCGGAGGCCGCTGAGGCGCAGGGCCTGCTCCCTGAGGTGTGTGTCATAGCCTTGGAAGCAAGCGTGGCAGGCCACACACACCGGGTAGCGGTCGCAGTAGCCTCGCTGGCACTGGTCGCAGCGGGGCCCGGTCAAGCCAGGGCGGCAGAGGCAGCGGCCCGAGGCCTTGTCACAGCCCAGACCTTCTGTCCCCCGGAAGTCGCAGTCACAGGCTAGGGTCAGGGAAAAATAAATGAGAGGCCAGGGTCAGGGGACAGGCCTGTGGAGGGATCTGTCCTCCTGGATGACATTGTCATAGCCCTTCTACACGACTTAGGATAAAAGTCTAAGATAAAGGTTTCTAGATTACCTAAATATTACTCATAACAAATAACATTTATGTAAACAAATGCACATATATGCATATGTATTTATATATCATTTTACAAAAAAAAAAAAATTAAGAAATTAGCAGCCATAAAAAAAAAATTTTTTTAAGTCTAAGATAATAAGCGTGGCAGCTACCACAAGGAAAACAAACACTGAGAAAGCGCCAACTACGTGCTGGGCCCAGCCACACACACCCACATGCACCTACACACGTTAGCACATTTGACCTTCACAACCATTCTTTGAGGTAGCCACTCTCACATTCTCGTTTGTACAGATGAGGCAACAGAGGCACAGAGAGGTTAAGTACAATGGGCCTCGTTCTCTGGAGGAGGAGGCTGAGGCCTAGAGAGAAGTGACCTGCCACAGTCACTCAGCAACGCAGCGGCAGAGCCCAGAGGAGAACCCAGGCCCGCATACCTGAATCCTTGCTCTAGCCGCTACATCAAACTGACCTTCTGGAGAAACATAAATCCTTTCCCCCTCAGGACCCATTTTCTTCATCTGTGAAGAGGGGAGGAGCCTCCACACCTCCCTGCCACTGCCCTGAGATGGCTGCTGGGACACGCTCCTTCTCAGGGGAGAGGGGAGCATCCAGTGGTTGAGGGACGTGAGTGCTCTCACAGGGGCTACTGCACCATTTGTGTCAATACCACATGACAAACCCATCCCACCCACCCACCGTCCTCCCCACCGTGTGCACCCCACATGAGGGAGCCTCAGCACCCCCACCCCCAGGGTGAGCGCACCTCGGCATCCGACTGCCACGTCTCCGTAGGTTCGGTCTGGACACTGGCGGAGGGCTGCGGTGCTGCATGTCAGGCCATCAAACCCTTCCCGGCAGGGGCACTGCCCTGTGAACTGGAGGGGTGTGGAGGGAAGGACAGTCGGGGGGCTGCCCTCCCGAGCTCTGCCTTGCCCTGGCATGGGGACTGCCCCAGACCCCTGGCATCAGCAGCCAGAATCCAGGGCTCACCGGAGGCATGCCCTGAGGTGCAAGCCCAGAGGGGCCCTGCAGAGGGTGTGGCAAATACAGCATTGCCAGAGGCTGAGAGCCACAGAGGAAGGGGACATTTGGTGGCCTCCCCAAAAAGGATGGGGACTCTGACTCTGGAAAGCCCCAGAAGGGCAGCTTGGAGGCGAGACAGAGGAGCCGGAGGGCATGACCCTTCCCATGCTGAAGGACCCCTGAGGCCGCCGACCAGCTTACCTGGTTGCACTGGGGGCTGAGGGATCCGTGTGGGTCACAGGCACAGGGCTCGCAGCCCCGGCCGCTGGCCAGCTTCCAGTGGTAGGGAGCGCACTGGTCACATTTGGGGCCCACCACGTTGGGCAGACACAGACAGCGCCCACTCTCCTCATCACACGGCATGTCCCGCCGGGATCCCAAGATGTTACAGTCACAGCCTGCAGCAGAGAGGGCTGCTGAGGATGGACACCCCATAAAATACCCCCAGAGGAGGGACCACCAGGGAGTGGGACCAGCCTGGGAAAAGAACTAGGCAGGGTCATTCTCTCCAGATCGCAAGGCTGACTCACAAGACTTTCAAACCGGTTCTAGCCACCTGGCAGCTTGGCAGCGGACCTTCCCGCAGCCCCCCTCCTTTCCTCCCTTTCTGACACTGTCCCACCTTCCCAGCCTGGGCCTGTGCTGCCACCTGCTGGACGCCAGCTGCTTAGCACCTGACAATGGGGCGGGGGGCGAGGGGGTGAGAAGTCAGACCTACAGGCAATTGCCCCGCACAGCCCCACTGTCCACCCTGGAGAGGGATTTCTTCTGAAGAGAGCACCGTGAGCACAGCAAATCACGGGTTGGTGGCCCCGTGCATCCTGTCCATGCCATGCCAGTAGACCCACCCCTACTCACGGTGGCAGCCCTGCGGGTTGGAGTAGGTGAGTCCAGTGAAGCCCGGCTTGCACAGGTCACAGCGCTCGCCCTGCACATGCTCCTTGCACACACACTGCCCGGTCACGGGGTCACAGGGAACCCCTGGCACTGCCCCATCAGGATCACACTCGCAGGCTGAGAGAGAAAAACAGCCACCACAGTAAGATGGAAGAAGAAAAGCAGAGGGTTAAGAGCAGATTCGAGGAGCCAGGTCACCTGGGTTCAAATCCTTGTTCTACCATTTAGGCTGTTTACCTGTGTTAAGTTACTTAACCCCTCTGTGCCTCCATTTTCTCATCTGTAAAATGGGGACAATAACAACACAGCTCTCAGAAGCTTCTAATGAGTCAGTGAGTAAATGTAAAACACATGGAACAGTGCTTGACACATGTGAAGTACCACAGGAGTATTTTTGTTGTCACTAGTCATTGAACAACTACCATGTGCCTCTTGCATGATGCCTTATTTTATCCTCATGATAAGCCTGAAAAGTTGGGGGTTAATATCCCCATTATACAGATGAGGAAACTGAGGCTCAGACATGTTAGAGAACTAAGGTCCCTCAGCAAATAAATGGTGAAAATAGGGGGTCAAACTCAAGTGTGTTTTACTCTTACCCTAGACAAATAACATCAAAGGGACATGGCCCAGTCTTCCCCCATCCCCACTCCCAGACTTCTTTTACATCTTTTAAAACATAAGATTCACTCTTTATCCAGAAAGTCTTCACTGATGGAAACTGCCTGAATCAGATAGCCTCAGTGTAGTTTGCTCTCTCCTGTATGAATTCACTGGCACATGGGGAAATGTGAAGTCACTCCTGGGTATTCCATTCCATTCCATTCATACATTCATGCAGCAAACATTCCTTGAGCAATTGTTATTTGCCAGCCATTGGGCTAGAGCCTGAGGCTTTAAGACATAATTCCTGCCACCAAGGAGTTTTCAGTGTTGGGGGAGATAGAAGAATGAAGAACAAGTCACATTACAACCTGTATAGGCAATAACATATATAAGGAAATGTGAACTTGAAGGATAAGCAGGAGTTTGTCAAGTAGAGCAATGGGAAGAGGGAGGGAGGGAGCTTGCCAGATGGAGGAAATCCTATGTGCAAAATCACAAAGGCGTAAAACATTGAGGCACGTCCAGGGGATAGTGAGCTGCCATTTGTACACATGGGGTACGTGGTGCAGGAGCATCGGGGTGAGGCCATAGCCAGGCCACGAGGGCCTGTGTGCCAGATGCAGAGCGTGCATTTTAGCTCTGGGTGGTAGGGAGCCCACAGAGGGTTCTGAGCATAATCAGATTCATCTCACAGGAGGGTGGAAAAGGCTGGCGGATGGATCACACGGCTGGCCCCCAATGCTGCTTCCTTTCCCAACCCCCTCGTGTTCATGGATCCCTGCGTTATCGCCCCTATTAGAAGGATCATCCCACATTCTCTGTCCCTTCCCTAGTGGGGGTTTCAGACATGGCCTGCCCCCTTCTCCTTGAAGAAAACAAAATTGCGCCACCCGAATCCCTGAGAAGCACAGAACTCCCCTCCCCACCCAGCTCTCTTCCCAAATCCACACCCAGCAAACTACCTGGCACATAGGAGGCGCTCAGTCCATGTGATTTCCCTCCCTCCCTGCCTTTCCTCCCTCCTTATCATGCGCGTGTGGTTTATATTACCAAGTAGTTTGCGTGTTCCTTCACGGCAGGAACTTTATTTGCCATTTACTTTTTTCTTTCCTATGGCCAAAATAAGGGCTATACATTGATTTATCGATTGATTCTGATTGAGAGGTGGTCCAGAGAGGTTAAGGGACTTGCTCAGAGGTGCACAGCTAAGACAAGTGCACACGAGCCCTGACCCACAACCAAATCCTCCTGCCCCCTGGGCCTTCTGTCCCCAGGAATGCAGGCAAGGCCACCTGTACTGCTGTGCCCAGGACACTAGGGGGTAATGAGCAGACGGCACCCCAGGTCCCCGGGGTCCCTACTCACGGATACAGGTCTCCTGGATGGAAGCACCCGGGCGCCGGTTCCGGAAATAGTGCAGCTGACACTGCTCACAGTTCTGGCCCTCAGTATGGTCCCGACAGCTGTCACACACACCTCCGCGTGCCCCCTGGCTGGCGGCAAACACAGCTGGGTCGAAATGACACGTCTCCGAGTGCCCGTTGCAGTCACACTCTGGAAAAGGAGAGTGGCAGGCCTGATGTCTGATTGGCACCACTGCCATCCAACAAGCACTTTCAGGATAGCTCACTGGCATCTCTAACAACTCAGCAAGGTGTTCAGCATGGGAAAATGGGGAAACTGAGGCCCAGGGAGGCTTAAATCATTTTCTTAAGGTTACATGACCAGTAAGAAGGCAAAGTGGAGTGAGAGCTCAGACCCTCCAACTCTCAGTGTGGGTTCTAACCCGAGAACTGTGGCCATGTTGGGCCAGAGAGACCCTTTGATTGGTCCAGCCCAGCCCACTCCAATGCCCACCATAGATCTCTTGTGGGTCACTGCCTCTTTCCAGCGTGGGGACCTAATTCCCCTTATTTATTCAGACAAAGACCAAGTAGGAAAATTAACAAGTGGATACCAGATACATCCTAAATAGGGGAAGGCAGCTGGAAGGGCCAGAAGAAGGAGGACCTGGGCATCCAGTGAAAGCCATGTGGACTCAGAAGCATGGACCAAGCCATGGACCTCCAGGCCTGGCTGAGGAGAAGGGTGGGAGGTAACATAGAAAGGCAACTCACTCTCTCCATCCAGATGGAACAATGAGAGTTTAAATATGAGCGGACCAATTAGGTTTAGATTTAAATAGCACAAAATAAATTCTCCCTGTGATCCAGGTGCGGTCCTTGCATCCCAGAGGGGTCGACACCTGGCCTGGGCCACTGTGGGGGAGGGGAGATTCTCCCAGACTCATACGTTGGCATTCATGGGGGTCCTGGTCGTCTGCAGGTCTCCAGGGCTGGTTGTTGTAGAAGGGGGCACAACGCTCACAGTTGGGGCCAGCGGTGTTGTGCTGGCAGATGCAGATATCATGGACCTTGGAGAAGAGGTCATCAGGCATCAGGAGTCATTAGCAATGGAGGGCCCCAGGGATAGACCTGTCCTATCTCCTCCGACCCGCCAGCCAGCAGTCTGAGCCTAGCTCAGTCCTCACCTCTACCAGGATGCTTTCCCTCAATGCTCCAGCCTGTACCCGTGACACTCCCAGCAGCCTGATTGTCTGGTTTGTTTTGTGTGTGCAGGGACACACACATGCATGTGCGTGTGTACACGTGGGCATCCCTGCACTGCTCCCCTGGCTAGATTCTTAAAGCTCATTCCTTGCTCTTGGACACCCCCATGCCACCTTGTCCAGAGCGGCAGCTGGAAGGTGCTCAGACTCTCTTGTTGGTAAACTGTGATTCTAGAAGCTGGCTGAGCCCTCCGGAAATTTATATTCCAGCAATCTATGACTGCAGTTGTTTGGCTAATGGGACTGTTATAATGAATTATCACTAGACTCATTATGTATAAAAATAGAATAGCGATTGGGTGCTAATTGCCTTCCAAATTAAGCCCAACACCCCAGCCTGGCATTCAAGGACCTATATCATGTTTGGCTCTATCCTCATCTCCTACTGCCTCCTAACAGCACAGCCAAATGGAAGTTCTAGCTGCTTCCTGTAGAGCCCTACTTTTCCCTACCCTTTGGCCTTTGCTGATACTTTTCCTTCTTCCTGGAATTTCCTTATCTCCATGTTCACCAGCAAAACCCTGCCTGCTAAACTCCAGCCTAGGAGGGCACCTCCTTCATAAACCTCCCCTGGTCCCTCTAATTCCACAGATCCCAACCCAGGCTGCACCTCAGAATAACCTGGGGAGCTTAAAAAAAAAAAAACACCGAGCTCCGGTACACACCAAACCAATTCCATTCAAATCTCAGGGGGCAAGACCCAGGCATCAGTAGTTTTTCAAAGTGGTGATTCTATTGTGCAGCCAGATTTGAGAACCGCCAGAGCTGGGGGTGCTCTCCCCCTCCTATAAGTCCCACAGCACCTTGTACTGCCCACCTGTGTCATCCGGCTCAGCCTGGAGTTGTAGTGATTCGTCTAATGGGCCCTAATGGGTCCCACACCCCTGTACTCATACTGATTCCCACAGCCTGGGGCAGAAAGAGTAAAGCCTGCTGGATGCTCATTTTATCTGTATTTCCCTCCCGGACCATTTTACATGATTTCCTCTTGTCCCTCTATTGAGAGGGCAAATAGTATGTCCCCAGTATAGTAATAGAGGAACTGAATCCCCAGAAAAATGAAATGACTATTCCTCTGCTTCTTTGCCCAAGGTCCTCTCTCCTTTACCAGTGGTTCTCAAGTTTGGTTTCACAGAAGAATGCCCTGGGGGAGCTTGTTAACCTGGAACTTCTCAAACCCCCATCCCTGGTTCAGCTGGTCTGGGGTAGACTTAGCATCTGTACTAGACTTGTTCGCCCTGCCCCATTTCTCACCACTACACAGATACTTTAGAGACCCTAAACAAAGGACTCTAAACCCTAACTGTATGTTAGAATCACTTGGAGTTTTTTAAAAAAACAATAATAGAGTATCTGAGGGTGGGAGACTGGGCTTTGCTTGTTTGTTGTTGTTGTTTTTTCAACTCCCCAGGAAATTATAATATGCAGCCAGGGTTGAGAACCATTGCCTTAACTTCCCACAAGCCCCGCATACCAACACACATACTTTTATGTAACTGAAAATAAAAACCACCTCAAATCATGAAGTAGGTCTAAGGAAGTACTACAGAACTCTAATTTTTGAAGTGATGATTACTTAGATTCTTTTTTTAAAAATATGAAATATCCAAATCTTAAGTTTAGTGCCTTCTCTGCTTTATGGGAGCCCCAAGGATGTACTTAGTCTGCCCTGTCTGTGAATAGCCCCCCTTCCCTTTGCCCTTCCCACCCTGGGTTGTCACCTGCACAGTGGTAGAGGGGCCAGCCGGGGCTCCAAGCTGGGGGGCACAGCGGTCAGCGTGGCCGTGGCAGAAGCAGCTGCCCTGCAGGCGCAGCTGGGACACGGCATAGTAGGCGCTGGGGGGGTGGTAGCCCCTCCGGGGCACAGGGGCCAGCTTGGTGAAGTTGACTCTCAAGTTTGTGATCTCCCCCAACTCTGAGAGGGGAAAAAGAGCAAAGAGGAGGAAGTATGGGGAAGGGAAAAGAAAGAAAGGAAGTTAGCGGCAAATAGTCTCCTGGGGCAGGATGGATAAGAACGAGAGTGCTGATATCACTCCTCTGGCTTTGTGAGGTTATGCCAAAGACCACCCTCCCCAGCCCTCAGCCCTCCCACAGCGCCCCCCACAGTCTCAAGGCAAAGGTCCTCCCAGCTCAGGCTTTTTTAATCTCTGGGGCTCCTCCAATGGCCCCGTGAGGTTGGCAGGGCAAGTGTTAAATGTTAACAGAAATGCCCACGACTTAGATTCCAGCCCTGCTTCATTCCCCACCGCCGTCCTCAGCCCCACAGGCCACAGGAGTAGCCACACTGACCTTGAATCTTTTGACTTTGACTTGCTGGGATTCCAGAGGCTAAATCCATGAGGTTCAGCTGGACCTACAGAGAGAGGAGAAAAGTCAGAGCTGAAGAAGAGGTGAACAGTGGGCCTGGACTCGAGAGAAGCCTTCCTTCCCACCCAGTGCCCCACCTTCCTCAGCCTCCTCTGAGATCCTTCTCACCTGGAACCTGAGAGAGACCGTGGACATGAAACCCACCAGCTGCCCTGAGGGAGAGAGATGACCACTGGACCCTGAAGGAGTCTGTGTGTAAGTGTGAGTGTGTGTATGAGTGTGTGTGTGTACAACCTCCCCTTTCCAATCGAACATACAGGTATCCCAAGAATTCCCCAGTTTCTCTGAGTCAAAAATTGTAGTAAGACATACAACCCACTCACAAGAGTTTAGGGGATACTAATTTTCCAGTGACACAGGATAACTGAGAGGGTCCCGAGCCCACGGGTGCACAGATGTGGTGACCACGGCCCCCCAATCCCAATTTCAACTATGCTTTTTCTTTTTAATAAAAACCACTCATTAGATGTGACCTCATCCTGGGAAGAGTTTTCACGTCAACCCTCCACAAATCAAGAAAAGTCTTTTGCAGATGTGTTCACAACCGGGGTCTGGAAAATGTGGGTAACAGAGACTTGGAGAAGGATATAACCAAGTAAAAGCCGCTAACTGCAAAGGAAAGAGATGCATTGCCCACAGGGCGGCCACCGCCCTGAGCACTTGGCCCAGGTGAGAGTCGTGGAGGGATCACTGGGCTTTCACCAGACAGGAGTAGGGAAACTACAGCCTCAGGCAAGGGGTGGAAAGGAGCAGTTCTGGAAGAAATAAAAGAATTAGAACCAAATAGGGAGGACTAAGGGTGTGTGGTGGGTTAAATTATAAACCCCAACATAGACGTGTTCTTAACCTTAATCCTCATTCCTGTGGGTGTGAACTCACTGTAAATAGGACCTCTTGAAGATGGTAATTTAGCTAAGGTGTGGCCCAGCTGAATGCCTTATAAGGAAACCCGCAAGTCCCAGAGGCTGCAGAGGAGAGGACGTCACTGTAATGGGAGGCAGAAATCAAGCCAAGGAACCCCAAAGGCTGCCAGCAGCCAGCACCAGCACACTGCAGAGCCTGGGGAGAAGCATGACTTTCAACGCTTCGGCTTGGACTTCTGACCTCTGAAACCAGGAGCCCAGAAACGCTTGTTATGTAAGCCAAACCAGTTTGTGGTGTTTGTCATGGCAGCTCTGGCAAACTAAGCCTGGGAGAAACGTTCTGAAATGTTTCTAGAAGCAGGTTCTCATTTCTAACTCAAGGTTCAAGTTCAGTTGACTTTGAACTGTGGCTTCTACCTGAATTTTTCCCTGAGGACATTGCAAAACAGCCAGTTAAAAAGGGCAGGTTAAACCTGAAAACTTCAGTCTTGCGTTAAACCCTACCAAGGTGAAATCAGGGAATAAATTAAATTTGTGTAATTTGCTCACTTGGATCTAACTAACAGTACAAAAGTCCTCACGCTGGAGGAAAGTCGATTTTACCCTTTGAAATCCAGAGATTTGCCAATGAGCCGTGGGGGAGGAGACTATGAAAGAGAGTAGGGTTGGGTTATGCAGTGGACTCAAGGTGTTTCTAAAATATCCCTGCTAAAGCAACAAAGGGGATTTGCAGTAAAGTTTTAAGGGTGGCCAGAGAGGTCATCGTTGGAGAGATCAGGAAAGCCAGCAAGGGGAGCTGATGGAAGGTGTTCTCATCTCTCAAGTGGACTTGTGGGTTGAAGACTAAGCCAATGACCCAGCCCGCCTGCCAGAAGGCAGCGCTGTCACCAGGTCAGATTTGCTGGGGTTGGGGGAGACCGCTGCATGCGTCTGAGTGTCCGTCACTGTCAGGGGTGGACACTCGGGGACCTTTCCCCGTGCCTTCTTTTTCAACATTGCCAGGTCCCCTCTACCTACCTTTCCCCCATTTAGGTGTCCGTGAGGCCTCTGGGGGAGGGACTGGCACCGAACGTCCTGCCAGCTCTGAGGCTGGCCCTGGTGGACCTGGGGGAAGGCGGAGGTGCAGTCGGCAGCCAAGTACTGATATACCCGCCAGGTCTTGCCAAAGTCCGAGGAGCGCTCAATCAGCATCCCGGCAGGCAGGGGCTCCTGCAGAGACATGGGCAGGGTGGGGCTTGAGTGACTGAAGGGAGGGGAGGAGGTGGCGTTGTGTCCCGTGGGGCCACAACACAGCAACAGGCTCCTAAAGAGGTGCTGATGGCCCCTGAGACCCACAATGAGGAAGGGACAAAGCAGGCTGAGAGAGGGCAAATGGGTACAGGAGCATGCAGGCCCAATTCAGTCTGGCAAATCACAGGCCGCAGGGGGGTCTCCCCAGGTGAACCGTGGAAAGTATAGGAATGAGATCTGCACTCCAGAGGCTGTGCCCTGGCTCAGCCTGCCAGGACACGGGCTTCCAGATCAGAAAACACTCTCTCTCCTGCACTTCCCACAGCAAACATTTTTTATCCCTACCAGCTCTTGGTTCTCTCATCCTTCCCCAGATTTACTTCCGGCCATGGGCATCCTGATTCTGAATTAGTCTAACAGCCAGGAACTAATGTCCAGCCTCCATCCTGGTCCTCCAAATTCGTCTCCCCACTTCACTGGACAGGTAACCTAAATGGTTACCTGACCCCATCACTACCCAGCATAAGACCCTTCCATCCATCTGCAATGGTCTAAAGATAAAATGCAGGCTTCTTAGCATGACCCGTTGTATACCCGGTGGGATAGCTCCCTCAGTGATTGTATCCATTTCCCAGGCTTTAAATGCTGTCTTTATGCCAACAGCCACCAGCCTGGACCACTTCCTTAAACTGCAAGTTCATAAACCCAACTCCAAAATAGATTCCCAATCAGGCCGGTGTCTCCAGCCCTGGTGCCACCAGGCTGTCCAAGACACCACTACCTCTCCCCTGGACACCCACCTCCCACCTGTTTCCCTCCTTCCCCCTTACCTCAGTCACACCCACCATCGTACAGAGACAGCTTTCTTTTTAAAACATAAAAGTAGCAAGTCATTCTCCTGTTAAAAACCCTCCAATCGCTTCCTAATATTCTTGAATAAAACCCCAACTGCTGACCCTGGCTGAAGCGGCCCTGTGCTACCCGGGTGCTCCCTGAACCCCACACGCCTCATCTCCTCATCTCGTGCCACTGGGCACCTCCATCTCCACCCTCAGTCGCACCGGCCTTCAGGCCAGTCACACCAAGCTCGCGCCCTCCTCACCAGCCTTTGTCCTGTCATTTCTTCTGCCTGGAAAGCTCTGCACCCGGTGGTTCTTTAGCTTTTGTTCTCGGTGTAAATGTCACTTCCTCACTGAGACCTTTTTATACCTTCTAAGGTCCATTCTTCTCCCCACACCCTGCCCACCCCACCCCATTAATTCCCTAATACAGCACCTTATTTGCTTCCTTTGT
>JAQZBX010089116.1:0-12674 GCA_029593785.1 Cabassous unicinctus
ACACACACACACACACACACACACACACAGCTCTCTTAAAACAGAAAAATTTATTTTTACTGCTACTAATCATGTTTACCTAAAAGAGCGAACACATTCTACCTCATTGCCACTTCTCCCTTCTCAAACACTTTGTTATTTTGTTTCCTGGAAGTTACTCCACGAAAGATAAAATCAGTACAATCAGTATCTTTCTCCATGGAGGTTTCTTCCGTTCTTCAGAATCAATCAAAATTTACTCTGGGTAACTCCCACTGTTATTTTTTACAGTTCAACAATTCCAAATGTACAGTGACTTTTTTTGAGGTATAATTTACATACTATAAAAATACACAGATCTTAAATTCTGACAATGATAACCATCCATCTGTAACCACCACCCCAATAAAGATACAGAACATTTCCATCGTTCCCCAAAGTTCCCTTCTCCTTTCCAGCCAATCCTCACCCCACACTTAGAGACAACAACTGTTCTGATTTCTATCACCAGACATTAGCTTTGCCTGTTCTTTTTTTCCCTTTGGATCAGCTTTAGTGAAGTATAAAATATATACCATAAAATTCACCCAATGTGAGTGTACAATTCAATGATTTCCAGTGTATTTATAGAGTTGTGCAGCCATCACCATGATCTAGTTCTACATTTCCAGTGCCACAAAAAGTTCCCTTCTGCTCATTTGTATCAAAATCCCCACTCCTATCCCTAGGCCAGGCAATCATTGCTCTGCTTTCTCCCATCACAGATTTGCCTGTTTTGGAAATTTCATGTATATGAAATCATATAATATGAAGTCTTTTGTGCCTAGCTTCTTTCACTTAGTATAATGTTTTATATATTGTATTGTATATGAGATGGTCACTCCTTTTTGTTGCTGAGTAATATTCCATTGTATGGATATCCCACATTTTGTTCATCCTCACCAGTTGATGGACATTTAGATTGCTTCCAATTTTTGAGTTTTCATGTTCAAATAAATTGAAATTTATGGTCTATATTCTTTTGTGTCTGGTTTCTTTCACTTAACATAAAATTTTTTAGATGTATCCATGTTGTTGTATATTTCAGTAGATTTTACCTTTTATTACTTAGTAGTAATATTGTATAACCAAAGCACAACTTATTTATTCATTATTCTCTTCTAGACAGTTGATTTGTTTCCAGTTTTTGTCTATTATGAGTAAAGCAACTATGAACATGTCTTTTTGTATTTTCACACTCTTGGGTAAATATCTAGGAGTGAAATTGCTGGTTCACAAGGTAAGTATATTTTAATTTTATAAGAAACTGCCAAACTCTTTCAAAGTGATTTATAATATTTTACATTCTCACCAGTAACATCAGATTTCCAGTTTTTCCACCTTGTCACCAACACTAACATTTGCTATTTAACTGGTAATGAAATGGTATTTAATTGGGGTTTTAATGTGCATTTCTCTGATAATATTCAGCACATTTTCATATGTTTATTGGCCATTCATTTATCATTTTTTTTCTTCAAGTATCAAGTCAATTCTGTTCATTTTTTATTGGGTTATTGATCTTTATCATTGATTTGTTGATCTTTGTATATTCTAAATACAAATCCTCTGTCAGATAAAAATATTGCAAATATTTTCTCCCAATTTGTAACTTTCTTATTTTTTTTTTTAAAGATTTATTTATTTATTTATTTATCCCCCCGTTGCTGCTTGTATTTGCTGTGTCCATTTTGCTGTGTTTTTTTTCTGTGTCTGCTTATCTCTCCCTTGCTGCGAGGTCTCGCTGCATCAGCCCACCGCGCCGCGCGGGCCGGCCTGCCCTCACAAGGAGGCCCCGGGAAGCGAACCCGGGGCCTCCCATATGGTAAACGGGAGCTCTATCGATTGAGCCACACCCGCTTCCCTCTTATTTTCTTAATACTTTTTGACAGTAAAAAAAAAATTTATTTGTAAAGTCCAATCCATCTATTTTCCTTTTATGGTTGATTTTATTGTGCCTTACCGAAGAAATCTTCAAATATCCAAAAGTCACAAAAATATTCTCCTGGCTTTTTTTCCTAAAAGTTTTATATTTTAGCTTTTAAATTTATATCTACAATAGATCTTGAATTCCTTTTTATATTGTGTATGGTAGGTGTAGAGATTCAGCTTCCAGTTATTGCATTTTTTGAATTCTTTCCTTTCCTTCTTGAATTGCTTTGGTACCTTTATCCAAAATCAACAGATCATATTTGTGTTCAATACTGTTCAACTGAGCTATTTTCTCATCCCTCTTCCAATAACACACTGTCTTCACTCCTATAGCTTTAAAGTAAGTCTTAAAATCAAGTGATTTAGGTAAATTCTTTGACATTGTTCTTTTTCAAGATTTTTTTGGTTATTCTAAGTCCTTTGCATTTCCATATAAATTTCAGAATCAGTTTGCAATATCTATAAAAAACTCTTCCGGGACTTGTTTTGGGATTTTATTGATCTAGAACTTGTAAAGAATGACAGAACCATATTGAATTCCAATATATGAACATTATTTCCTTCTCCATTTATTTAGTTCTTCTTTTGCAGTTACTTATGAGAGCTCTACAAAGAATGAGCTTATGAAAAAGCTATTTTTATTACTAACAACAAATTAAACTGATTCTTTCAAAGGGTGAATTTTTTATTTTGAAAAATACTTATGCTAGTTTGAAAAAAAGTCATAAAACTTTAAAACTGAAAGGAAAACTTGGATATTATCTGATTCAAAACTTTATTTTCATGGAAATTAGAAGTCTCTAAATAAATGTATATAATATTTTCTTAGGTTATTAAAATAGGTTTTCTTCATTTTGTCCTCAATAGCAAAATGAGAGAGAATTGTTGGAAATCACTCTCTTTGTGATAGAAGGGGTGGCTTTATAAGAACATAGTCCATACCATGAAGGATGTGCTAACTTTTATGTTGAGTTTTCCAAGTTATTATTTAGTTAAGCCCTGACTATTCAAAAAGTGCTTAAAGAATTGACATCATTTTAAGACAAAATCTTTGGTTTTTATATTAATTGGCTTTATATATCTTTACTTTACATGCCTTTTATTATCAATACAGATGGAAAATAAAAATCAAATGATTTCCTGGATCTTTTTAAAGCTGGTCCTTGTAGACTTTGCTCAGTTTTTATGTACGTTAGGAAGAAAAGCAAATAGGGTATCAGATATTTAAAATCACAAACACAGGTTTTCTCGAGTATGAGGTTCAGCTGAATCTATATATAAGCAATAGCTAGGTCAGGGATCAGCTAAATTTTCCTGTATAGGACGTAGCTTTGTGGGCCATGCTCAACTCTGCCATTATAGCATGAATGAGTATTGTGTTATAATAAAACTTCATTTCTAAAAATAGGCAGTGAGTCGGGTTTGGTTCACAGGCAGTAAGTTTGCCAACCCTTGATCTAGATTAAATCTCACACCCAAATACATAAAGTACTAGGCCAGATATTTCAGGGACTATGTTCTGAAAGTAAGAAAATAATCTAAATCATGGAAATTTCCCCTTCATTTTTTTTTTTTCTATTGTATGATTAGTGATGAAGTCCTCTGAGCCATATCAAAGATATTACATTTATTCTCAGTGTATATTTTATTATCTTTCAAACAACTAGATAACAATACCTTATACTCATTGTTTCTATGCTTACAAATCAGACACTTTATAAATATTCATAGAAGCAGACTATTCTCTACAGAATTATCTCCAAAACAATAATTATGCAAATTACTGATTGTCCAAAGCACTTAATTTCTTAGCAATATGCAATCTGAGCTAGCCTAAAGACAAGTTAATAAACAGTCTTTAATCAGTGACAAAGTTTAGAAAACAATGAACAATCTTACAGGCAATTTTTAATTAGATAAACACATACTAGAACTCTTACTTCTATAAAATATATGAGGGATATAATAAACCCCACAAATAAATTCAGCATATAGCAAATGCTGTGGTATAATAACATCTCTTTCAATTACAGCAAAAGAGAAATTTTCTATCACATCTTCCTGGAAAAGCATTGTTTATCTATTCATACATTTAACTGTACTAAGATCTTAATCCCACTCTGATCTTAAAATGTTTACTTGGGTGCTTTTTCTTAAAGAAGTTAAAAGAGTTCCCAAATAGAAGTATAATTCTAGTGTCTTTTCAGACCAAATTTCTTTTCCTTTGTAGGATTACTGGCAAACTTTGAATTATACAGGTTAACTAGCTACAAAGACCATGTTTATTATTACCATAACATGTACCATAGTCCCCAGATACTGAAGAGAACTGATTTAGAAAGTTTTGTAATAAAACACATATACCATATTTTAGAAAATGGTATCAACTTCCCTTTTCCACCCAGTTTGTTAAAGAGATTTATGATGATTATTAATAATGCTTTGTTGATTTGACTTTTATCTCTTTGTTTTATGACTTCGTTTGCTTTGGAAACAAATAAGTAGAGTTTATTGAATACCTCAACACTCTGCTCAATCACTCTATACAACACCCCAAATGTCCAAAGGACTGGACTTGACCTGTGCCCCCAGGAGCTTATGATCTAGTTGGCAAGGCAAAATACACAGGAAAATTTTAAAAACAACAAGATTTAAACAGAAGTTCAGAACAATTGGAAACTAGCACAAGAGAGTACATCATTAATTTAAAAACTTAATAGAAGCACAGTTGTTTAAAGAATTCAGAATAGATTCTCTAGTGATTGATGATAGCTTATTTTTGTGATTCAACACCTGGGTTTCTTGACCATAAAGCCGCTGAATTGTGATTATTTTAATGTGATTTGGAGACATCTCTAAATAAACTAAATTCGCAAATAAAGACAAAAAAGTATTCAAACACCACATAATATAAAAGAAAGTGGAGGACAAATTGGAGCACATGTTGAGAAAACAGCATTATAATAGCACAGGCCCACAATTAGTCAGCAAGTAATATTTTAGAGGCTTCTATTTAGCAAGACTGTTTACTTGGTTAAAAAAAAAAGTGCCTACCTTCAACTAATGTATATTCTGGTGGGAAGGAGACAATAAACTTATAAATAAATAAATGAAATTATTTCAGTTACTAATAAGAGATATAAAGACCATAAAACAATTTAATATGGGATATAAAGGAACGTGGACAGTGGTGGGGGGAGGGATAGATATTTTAGCTAGCTGTGTTTGGGGAAGTCCTCTCTGAGGAGACATTTGGACCAAGACTTCAAAGTTGAAATGTGTTAGCCATGCAAATATTTGGAGAAAGGCTTCCGAGAAAAAAAACAAAACAAAACATCAAGAACAAAGGCTTCAAGGTAAGGATGAGCTTGGCACATTCAAGTAAGAGATACAGAAGAGCCATTGTAGCTGGAACCATCATGAAAGGGGAAGAGTAGATGAGAGGACTTTAGAGAGGCAGACCGATCATGATAAGGATGTGGAGTTGAAGTTTATTCCAAGTACATAAAAAAGTCTTGGGAGGGGCGGATGTGGCTCAAATGGTTGGGCATCCATCTCCCATATGGAGGGACCTGAGTTCGATCCCCAGGACCTCCCAGTGAAATAAAGAAAAATATAGAAGGCAAGTGGGCCACCAGGCCCTGCGCGGGCTCGCCGTCAGACACCACGAACGGGTGAGCCCCCAGGCCCCATGCGCGGATGAGCCGCCAGGCCCCACATACGGGCATGCCAGTCCCCGCGAGCCACGCAGCAAGATGATGACGTAACAGGAGAGTGACACAAGGGAGAGCCAAGCCGAACCACACCAAAAAAAGGCAGGAACTGAGATGGCGCAGGTGGCAGAGCGCCTCTCTCCCACATCAGAGGTTCCCAGGATCGAATCCTGGTGAAGACAGGAGAAGAAGGGTGAGAAGAAAGGGCAGGAAACAGAATTGCCCAGTGAATGGACACAGAACAGTAAATATGGGGTTGGGGGGTAAAATGGATAAAAGTAAATAAATGAATAAATCTTTTAAAAAAATAAAAAGGCTTGGGAGAGTTTTGAGGAAGGTTGGAAGTGGAAGGGTGGAAGGAGATTAGCTGTCCGCTAATATTTATGCACAAGGCAGGCAAAATTCTGAAATTAAATCCCAAACAGGGACCTTTAATCTAATGTAAAGACAAGAGAATCAATCACAAAATAAAAGTTATAAAGAGGAAAGTATCTTATTTGCTTATTCAATCCATATTTACCAAGTCTTCACATAAAATGATTTGTTTAATTGGGGGTGAAATCATACGCTGGTTGTTTATTTTTTGGTACAACCAGAAAATAGTTGGATACTAAGTAATGGGAAACTTTTACTTGTCTTGGGTGTCCACTTAACATTCCACAGGTTGGGGTGGGGACAATTTTTATATCCTTTAATACAAGGCAGTCACAGTCATGCATTTCCAGTCACAATCAGGTATTTAATATATCCTGAACATTTTAAACTATTTCATTCTCATGTTTTTTTCAGACCCCCTGAGATGACTCCCTCGTCTGATTGCTCATTGTTTTTGCTTATTGTTTGCACTCGTTTCTGCTCATTGTCTGCTTGTTGTTTTTTTGCTCGTTGTCTGTTTTTTCTTAAGGAGGCACTGGGAACCAAACCCAGGACCTCCCATGTGGGAGGTAGGCACTCAACTGCTTAAGCCACATCCGCTCCCTCTCATGTTGTTTTTTAATAGAATTGTTTCTTAAAGAAAACCACTCCCTGATCTTGGCTCTCCTTGTTAGAATTGTGAATTCTCTCTAACATCTTTGGCTGAGGTAGTCCAGTTTTTCTAAAAAGTATATGTGTTGTGAGAGATTGAAAAATTAAGCATGCAGTGTGTAAGATATAAATTGTGAATTAATGGGACTTATGATGTAACGGCTTATCAACATTTGACAATAGTGGTATTTGATATCCTCTTAAAGAAACTGGTCTCAAAATTTTTACCTGGAAAGTCCCTGGAAATAATTACGACTACATGACTTCGTAATTTTCAGTAGTTACATTAAGAATCATGATCAAATTGTTCACAATGCCCGCATGCTGATCCCCCAAACAACCAACAAAGTCAATTATAAAAGAAAAAATATACACTGAGCTCCTATCATATGAGTGGAAGAGCAATAGCATGGGACCTTTGGGAACTGCCAGGACCAGGGTCTGTTTCAAGGTAGATTGCATGCTAGAGGCAGTAGTCAGGTCATGAAAAACCTTATATGCCAGGCAGGGGATGGGTCGCCACTGAAGATTTATAAGAAGAAAGGAAATCATACCAAGTATACATTTGAGAAAGATTTCTTGCATAAAATTCCAACAGCAGCTACAGCCTCTGATCAAGATAAGTGTACAAAATAAAAAATGCATACATACATACAACGGTAACATTTCCAATTGGAAAACATAATAGAGAAGAAAATCGCATGAACAAAAGTAATTAAAATTCTAAGTTAACTAAGAATAAATCTAACAAAGGATGTGCAAGATGTCAAAGAATTTTTTTAATTGTAGAAAATAAAATAAATCCTAATTAAGTGGAGACATATACCATGCTCTTAGAGTACTTAACATTGTAAAAAGTTATTTCTCCCAAATAACTTTATATAACTTTATATTCAAAGACACTTCAGTCAATATCTCAACAGAATTTTTCAAGGAACTTGATTGGGTAATCTTAAAATCCAGGCCAATAAGAAATAAGAAATTTTTAAAGAACAAGTTCTGAGGCAAGTATCGGGGGAGGGGGGAGTGTGTGGAACAAGTTGCAACACAGTACTTCCTGGTGCAACAGAAATTTTCAGCAAATGGCCACTTTATTACTCGCACGGCACAAAATGTCCAAAAGATCGTCATGGTTGGTGTCCCAGGGAGGCCAAACCGCTCGGGTCAGGGTCGGTGGATGGCAGCTCAATATGCCCCACTTCACTTCGGGAGGAAAGACCAATCTGTGCTGCCCAAGGGCAGGGTATTTGTACAACCAGGGAAGGGAGCATCTTGCCACTGAGATTTCCCACCTGATAGGCAGCTAGGGCTACTTGGCTCTGTGCTTCAGGGTTTAAGGTAAAGTCAAGACTTTCATTAGACCAGTGGTTCTTAACCTTTTTTGTTCCACGGACCCCTTTGCCAGTCAGGTGAAAAGCATGGACCCCTTCTCAGAATGTAGCGGCAGATAGTTTTATGACACTGAACTAGCATTGGGTCTAACAACTACCATAATTTCAAAGTATGGATGAGCGTAAGTGGTTTTTCAAGGTATGCAACAATTGTAATGTGATATGAAACGAATATTACTGTAATTTATTGCATACATTCATAAGTGAAGGAAAGGAAAGATTTCAGTTAGAGGTCAGAGAAAATAAAAATAATAAGTTGATTTTTTTCAATTCAAGCTCACGGACCCCCTGAAGGTCCGTGGACCCCTGCATTTGACTTAAGTTCCCCCCAGGACTGTGGAATGGAAACATACCAAAACAACAGAAAAGGGGGGTGGAATGGGGCAGGTCATTTAGGCAAGGGCTGGGAGATGTCCTGTTAAGTTTGTCTACTCCCCAGCAGAGTGTAGAGGGGGCTTAACATAACAACTTAAAACATTATAAAACTGATATTGGCTCAGAGGAAAATAGAAAAATGACCTACCTTAATAGAAGATAAAGAAGATATGGGTGAGAGGGAGACCATTTAGCAGGCTGGTAGAGTAAATGTAGTAGTTTGGTATTATTTATGAATTTCAAAAATAGATATTGGATTATGTTTGTAAACTGGTCTGTTCCTCTGGGTGTATTAGATTGTATTAAATTCAGAGGTTTCACTTCTACTTGATTAAATAATGATTAAGGCTTTGATTGGACCATGTCAGTAGGACGTTGAGTCCCCGCCCCTTTTTCTATGGGGACCTACAGAGAAAACTACATGGTAGAGGAGTTGGAGTTTTGAGCTGGAGCCCCGGGAAGTAAACACACAGGAGAAAAATACAGAGGAATAGAAACAGCTCCATAGACATGGCAGAGGCCCCAGGAAGAGATAGAGACTTATAGTCTATAGCTGACCAGAACAGCTGAGCCCAGAGAGAAACAAGCCCTGGAAGAAAGACGAGACTTATCCCAGCCTACAGATGATATTGGAAGAAGCTGGGACCACAGAGCCTTAAGAGGAAAAGGGAGGCTGAACCCTTGCCCACATTGGCAGCCATCTTGCTCCAACACGTGGCAACAGACTTTGGTGAGGGAAGTAACTTTTGCTTTATGGCCTGGTAACTGTAAGCTTCTACCCCAAATAAAAGCCAACAGATTTCTGGTACTTTGCATCAGCACCCTTTGGCTGACTAATACAAGTAATATAGACAACAAATGACAGTATCCCAAACTAGGGTAAAACAGTGAGGCCAGAGAAGAGGAACTAGAGTAGATTTCAGATTTGGGCATCACCTGCATATTTATTTTAGTAGAATTTTTGAGGCTTAATAATAGTTGCCGAAGAACAGCAATTCTCAAATATGTAATATATGAAAAAATTCTTCTAGACCTCAGTATTGACCTAAATTTTTGTACTTGCTTACAGCTCTTATCCAACTGTAAAAGAAAATCGGATTTTCAAATTAAAATCAAACAAAACTCCAAAACTAATAAAATTTAAATTAACATCATTAATCAAAGGTGATATATGATGTTTTGCTAAAATTAAATTGCTGCTTACAATATGACTATGGTTCAGACAACTATGAGGATTCTTTTGAACTTGGCCTTCCCATGCTTCTACTATATTCCACATGAAGACCCAGGTTTCCCATATCTTTCTTTATTCAAGCAATTACAGAATCTTAATTCAAACTGTATCATGAGTCATATGATCTTCGCTTGCCCAAACAGATCATGTATGATTTCCTCTTCGGTTCCTTTCTCATTAGCCTAAGACAATAAAAGTAGTTGTATTTGGTGCCAGGAAAACTCAATTCCAGGCATCAAAAGTATGCGATAAAGAAAATAAGAATAAAGGGGGAAAAAAGAAAAAGAAAAAAAGTGTGTGACAATATCCATAGTTATAAAGTAGTCATCTGGAGAATTCAAAATATAGGCATATTGTTTTTGTAGATTATAATCTAAATGAAAATTTGATGTCTATAATACTCTAAGAGAACTCAGAGATCCTAGACCTAATCTGTAGTCCCCAGTGGCCCATGGATCACTCTTTGAGAGACACTGTCCAAGAGCAATCTGTAGACTATAGTGTTCAGAAAGAAAAAAGAGAGGAAAGAAAGAAGGAAGGAGGGAAGGGAGGAAGAAAAAATCTGCCAAACCTTGCAAATGCCATTATTTCAGGGGCAGAGTTAAACCAACCAGCTAAGAAGACTAAGTAACCAGAATCCTCAGAGGAGAAACATTTGAGAGAAGTGCTGAGGAAGATGAAAGTTTGACCAAGGATGATCTGGAGTTAATGCTTTACAGTCAAACTGAGGGCAAAAAAATTTTAGAATTGTGGTTGTAGCAGAAAATAGACTGCATTTAGCTGAGCAGTGATGAGGTGATAAGGACATTGAGACTTAAAATATTTAATAATCCATGGAGATCTTGAAGGGGGCAAGAGAGAAGGAATGAGTAGAGGCTACACTACAGACGTAAGAGTTTGCTTGCTACCTCTTTCTCAGTAATGCTTCATGTGATGCAATTACTACAATTCTCTAATGTTGAAAAGCAAACACAGAGTCACATCATCCCTAAGTAGAAATCAAAGACATTAGGGAAATGCTATAAAACGTCTGAGGCACCAGGAAATAAGACAGGGAAAGCAGGCTAGAGACAACTGGTAAAGACTTTCCAAGTTTTTCAGGGATTTGGGATTTCCCACTTCAGGACAGTCCCGTTCTCATTAAAATCAGACTGGTGAGTTCTGGCACGTTCTATAGTTTCTGTCTTTATTTGGTCTTTACAGAGATTGCCACCCTGTGATATGAGTGAAAACTTCAGCCCTCAGGAGTCCCTTCCAGTGAAGCACTGCAAAAAATGAACATACTTGATATATTTCATTCCAGGGTATAATAACAGGGGATATGCTATGCTATGCTATGCTATGCTATAATATAATATGCTATAATATAATATAAATATAACATGGGATTTGACATAAGAGGATTGCAAAGTCATATGGACACCAAACATTGTCTGCATCTAAATAAAAATATCTTACCTCTCTATGTAAGATTACTTTTTTCAAAGTGTGTTAATGTTGACACAACTAATTAAAACACAAATGCATTTAACAGCACATGCATGAAGCCTCAAACTCACTATCAGTGCAAACATTTATTTATTTATTTATTTATTTATTTTTCCCCCCACCCCACCCACCCATTGTCTGTGCTCTGTGTCCATTTGCTGTGTGTCCTTCCGTGTCTGCTTGTCTTCTCTTCTGGTGGACCCAGGAACTGATCCTTGGACCTTCCAGAGTGAGAAAAAGGTGCTCAATCTCTTGCGTCACCTCAGCTCCCTGGTCTGCTATGTCTCTTATTGTCGCTCCTCTGTGTCTCTTTTTGTTGCATCATCTTGCTGTGTCAGTTCTCTGTGTGGGCCACCTCACCATGTGGGCCAGCTTGCCTTCATCAGGAGGCCCCAGAAATCAAACCCTGGACTTCCCATATGGTAGACAGGAGCCCAATCGCTTGAGCCACATCCTCTTCCTGCAAATGTTTTTAGAAATTGTCAATCCAGCTGTTTGGTCTAGATATGAGTTCAGTTTTTGAACCTCAAATCCCAGGTGGCTTCTCACTTCTTGTAACTACAGGACTTTGGTATGGACTGACCTACCAAGTGCAGCTAGTTGAGAGGGAGAGGGTATTTCCCCCTTGAACACCTTCTCCAAGAAATGGCCCCCTTTCAATAATTTTCAAGGTAATATGTGACATGGATCACAGAGTACTGATGAGCATGTGTGAGAGGAAACCATGGGGGTGTGGATGGGGGGAAACATCTGCAATGATAAGGGGAACAGTACCTAGCTCTCACACACAGAGAGAAAAAGTACCTGCTCTCACAACCAGGCTGGAAAATCTCATAGCTCATGGGCCTTGAATACAGTACTTAGAAGGTTCTTGTCTCCATCTTGAAGAATAATTAGCCCTAAACAAGATGCTCCTCTTGGTCCTGCCTAGCAATCCTTAAAAGTAAGACCTGAAAGGACCAAACAGTTTCTCAGTAACTTAACTATATCTTAGACAAAAACTCAAGAATATTTATAGGAATAAAAAAATATCCAGCACCTAACAAGGTAAAATTCACAATGTCTGAAATTCAATCAAAGATTACCAGGAAGGGGGTGGATGTGGCTCAAATGGTTGGGTGTCCATCTCCCATATGGAGGGACCTGGATTCAATCCCCAGGACCTCCCGGTAAAAATAATGAAAAATATAGAAGGTGCGCGGGCCACACAGCATGATGATGATGTAACAGGAGAGTGACACAAGGGAGAGCCAAGATGAGACATGCCAAAAAAACAGGAACTAAGTTGGCACAGGTGATAGGATGCCTGTCTCCCACATTGGAGGTTCCCAGGATTGAATCCCAATGAAGACAGGAGGAAAAGGATGAGAAGAGAGGGCAGGAAACAGACACAGAGAATTGCCCAACTAATGGACACAAAAAACAGCAAAAAATGTGGGGGGAGGGGGTAAAAATGGATAAAAGTAAATAAATAAATCAATAAATCTTTAAATTAAA
>JAQZBX010089117.1:0-12678 GCA_029593785.1 Cabassous unicinctus
CAGAAAACAAAAAAAAAACACAAACAAACCAGGCACTCACCCTGAACAGGAGGGAAAAGACAACACTTCCTCTGAGACCAGTGAAAACTGCCTATCAATCTAGGGTTACTTTGTGAAGGAACAAAGACCTATAATACATGGTAGAGAGCTTAACCATATGTCATTTTATAAACACCAAAATGTGCCTGGCATTTCATTAATGCAAGGAAGAAGCATTATAGCTAAAAAAAAAAAAAATATCTTAAAAGGTTAGACGCTTAAAGGGTAAGCATTTAGAAAAGCGTTACACGTCAGGGTAATGGGTAGGGGCATGAATTAAAGTGGGCATAAGGAGGACTTAGGGGTTAGGTTCTCAGTTATTTCACTACCCACCTTTTGATACAGACAGATCTTGATTAGAGAGAGATTATAACCAAACCACTTAATTTTATTACTAATATTAATACACATATAAAGATTTAGCAAGAAATCCTCTATGGTTTAAAACAGGGTTTAAGATATTCTATGGATTTCAGTTGTTCACTTTTTATTTTTTCTCCAGTTAGGTGAAAAATTATCTGTAAAATACAGAACACGAGGATGGGTTGGTAAAAGAGTTTTGTAACAAATGACAGGAAATATGTCTTTAAAAATTAAGGTGGTTTCATCCAAATTAGAACTACCAGTAAATGAATTTGGAACAAGGAAACATCAGGTGCTCACTTTATTTTGTTACATGTAAACGTTAGAAAGGGTGAGGATGTAACAATCTTCAGGGAAATCATTGAATAATGGCTATTGAGTAGGAAAATTGTCTGGCTTACTTCTCTTTACATCTATCCTCACTCTCTTATAGACTTCAAGTCTTGTGCCCCAAATTCTTGCTAATATATTTGCCAAGAGGCCCTGATAATCAATAGTCCATTGTGGCTCAAGAACGCTCTAAAATAGAAGCAGTTAGGGCTAGGCAGAATATTCTTAAGATTAAATCTAAAAACACAGAATACACAATTCTCTTTTCTGTTTACCAGCTTTCCTAAAAAAATGTTAAATTTTAACCTATGCTTTTGTTAAAGCTCTTTGAATATTGCTGTTTGGGATGATTATCTATCTGGCATATTGGTTTGCATTTTTCCAAGCTGAATTTCATTTTCTCATGTTTCTGACTACTTTTGTAACCTCTCTAGGTCGATTTATTGCTCTGTTTATTCTTTGATGCATCCACTAATTTATTATCATTCACACATTCCAATAATGTGTAGTTTGCTGCCTTTTCTAGATCATTAATGCTAAAGAAGGTTATAACTCATGCCAGCCCCTGCACAACTTTCTCCTTGATACTTTCCATGTCCCATTCAGTGGCATGTTTCATTACCCTTTCTTTATGGATTTTGGGCTGGTTCAATCTATAAAATTGTTCTACTCTAAACATATTTAAGCCAATTTTGCAAATATTATTTTATGACATGGTGTCAAGTACTTCATAAACAGATTAGATTTGAAACAGGATGATATACACAATATCTGGAACCTCTGATTCATTGTCTGAGGAAGTAATCTATGACTATACATGAGCTTCATATATTGTTTTGTATATTAAAGCTGCTGACATTTAGAGTCATTTTGAAATGTCAAATAAGTTTGGGTTATAAGTAGTTCTTTATAAATTTAGGCAATTTTACCACATACAAATATATAGGTGTGTCCATATGTATATACATATTTTGCATCTTCTATTTAATAACTCTCACTTGAAATGTAGCACCAAAACAGTTTTGATTCCCCTATTCAGGAATATGTCCCCAATCAACAACGGTATGGAATAGAGTCCATTTTTGGTACTTTGCAAATCTATTGAAATTGTAGTGGTATACAGAATTCAAGATATATAATTTCTTTTAGTTTACTTAAATATTTATAAGATGTCTCAATAACTTTTACCATAATACTCAACCACCCAAAAAACAGTTTGGATAATAATTGGTTCTCTTTTTCACAAATAAAAAATAAGCAAGTTTCTATATTAGCAGTTTCTGAATGAGTTAAGCTGGTGAATAATCTAAACTTTTTATCCAACTAGCAAGTATTTTATTTAGCACCTATTACTTTTTAAGACATGATTTTAGGGGCTGAAGACATAATGAGAAACAATGTAAAGTCCCTCATTTTATGAGCATGACAGACTAACAAATATTTCTAAGGTTAGAATAAAAGTGAATTATATAAATCTACTTTATAATTATAATTATGCTTTTTATGAGATGTTTTATCCATTTGGTCATGTTGAATAATGATTGACCATAAATTCTTTATAAAAACATTATTGCAATTAGCAGAATTGTGAGAAATAAATGGAGTGTTTCCATTTACATAGAAACAATTCTATTTTATTGCTTAATCTTCATTCTGTTTTTCTATTAATCTATATTGAAACCATATACTCCTTTGTATTTTTCATCAAGAATAAGAATTTGACTATCTTTTCTAGTTTTGTATTTACTAATGGTGTAAATATCATAGCATATACAACCATTC
Source organism: Cabassous unicinctus (assembly GCA_029593785.1). Classification (NCBI taxonomy): domain Eukaryota; kingdom Metazoa; phylum Chordata; class Mammalia; order Cingulata; family Chlamyphoridae; genus Cabassous; species Cabassous unicinctus. The sequence continues at coordinate 2,515 of JAQZBX010089117.1, forward strand.
TACTTTTGAATAAAAAAATCCACTCAGGCAGAGATCACAAGTTTTCTTGTTTTTCATTGGCTGACTACAGCAAACAAGGGCATGTGTAAATAAAATTTGTTTTAAATTTAATTATTTCTCTGATGAATTATTCATGTCTATAGCAACTTCTGTTCTACTATGTCACACTTATGACCCCATAATGTTTTCTTGTACCATCATATGTTATATAGGAAAATAAATGGGTTTCAAGTTACTCAATTCTCTACTTTTTATCAACTCTTGGGAAATAATTGAGGGCTTGAAAATTTTAAATACAATCGAGTTTCTGTATAACAGCTAGGTAGGTCCTAACTTCAATTCTTCCTAATAAAATATAAATTATTTAAAAAGAAAACATAAGGTTTCTTATTGATCCCAGGGCTAACTTCTACATTTGACATAGTGCCAAGGGTGTACATTACTTTCAGGGGCCCACAAAAATGCTTTATTGTTAAATCAGAAGGAAAAGAATGAACCTTTAGAACCAAATGCATTAATATTTATATATTAACCTTTATACCAATGTAGTGGTAAAATGTAATATTAACATGCGTGTCTTGTGCGTGGTGTGTTTTAATGGAGGAAGAGGCCAAGGAAGGCAAAAGTGCCTCAGATCCTCAAAAATCATAATATGTCCCTGATTTACCCAGCTTCTCTTTATTGAGACATGTGGGGAGCTATGGAATTATTGGGGAATCTAACCAATAAATACACATTAGAAGATTTTGCTCTATAAACACATTCACATGTACTGTTATGTTTTGTGTATATTTAACAAGAAAAAAACATTTCCAAGTCTTTTAAATGCCATTGCAGAGTTTGCCAATGAGTTTAGGGTAAATTAGTTTTTATATGTGCTTACACGAAAAGCATTTTATAAATCCTTTAAATCCCTTTATTCCCTTATATTAAATGGGCTTTCACAAAAAAAGCAGTTTATAAATCTAATCCTCTTATTTCCTTATTTACAAAAATTGATTTTGAAGGAAATAAAGTTGAATGGAAAAGCTGATTTTGTGTAGAGAACTCCAAGTGAGATTTAAGCTATGTAAGCTTAGTAATAAATAAACATATCTATACAAATAGTAAAAGGAGAAAAAGACATGCCCAAACATACAAGGTAAGTTAATAATTAGTGTTCTCTATATGAAGCAGGGGTAACCCCACAAATTAAAAAACTTGCCCTCAGTGATCTTATTTTGGAGACAGTTATGTGCATGTATCTCAAAACTACCCCAAGGTTCATTAGAAATCACAATCGTTTGGTTGTTAAGGTTAACAAAAGAAAAAATATGAATAAAACTGCTTTCTTTATATTTTAATGCAAAACTACATCCTGTAATTTGGATCTTAATCGCAATCTGTTCATCTTGTCATAATTCTTACATGGTCATAATTATTAAAAAGTATAATCATTAGTCAGTGTGGCAGAACTGTTTCTATCCTTAGTTCAATGCTCTTTCCTTCCAAGTTAGTTTTAAAATTTCTGATATAAACATAATTAAACTTTCTAATTGAAATGTCTGCAATTGAATCACATTGTAGATAGTATAGAAGCATTCACAAACATCCTGCTTTTTAATTTTCTGAATATTTATGTCATCTCCTTCCAGAGCATGCTTTGGGAGCTCGCTGTTGCATACTATCCAGAAGAATGGCACTGTGGCAAGTCACACAGGCTGATTGGCTCAATATGTGTTCTGTTTCTCTATCAACTAATGTGTTTAGCACGGCTTTTCACCTTCCTCTTTTTTATTATTTTTTAAAGTTTTAGATTACATAGATGTTAAGAAAAAAATATAAGGGATTCTCATATGCCATTCCTTCCCCCTCCCATACTTTCCCACATCAACATCCCTCATTACTGTAGTATATTTGTTACAATTGATGAACACATACTGAAGCATTGCTACTAACCATGGATTACAGTTTACATTATAGTTTACACTCTGCCCTGCACAACTTTGTAGGTTATGACAAAATATACAATGGCCTGTATCTAACACTGCAACGTTATGCAGGACAATTCCAGTGTCCCGAAAATGTCCCCTATATTACACCTATTTTTCCCTCTCTCATCCTTTGGAACCTCTGGTGGCCACTGCCCTTATATCAGTAAGAATTCTTCCATTGCCAGAATAATAAGTCGATAGTAGAATAAGTCTACTTTAGTTCATTGTTCATTCCCCAGTCTTGAGGATTTGGAGATGGTGATGCCCACTCTGCCTTTAATTGAGAGGGGTCTTAGATCCCATGGGGCAGATGGATGGAACTATCTTGCTTGCAGTTGCAGACATTCTCTGTTCCTTGGGATGGGCGTTGTCCATCATCATCTCCTTTTTAGTTGTCCTGGGTGAGCCCAATGAGCTGGAGAGTAAGTGTTGCAACTCTGCTGAAATTCAGGGCTCAAATGGCACATGAACAGATCAAAGATTTAAGTCTCTGGGACATACATTTATCAAGTATAGTGCAAATTATAGGTTCAAATAAAGGAGGCAGAAGAGCCGTGTGTAGAGAACCTATAAATGAGTGTAACTCTTACACTGGGGAGCATAAATTCCAAAGTAAGGCCCACTGACAGGGTGCCGAATTCCTGAACTGTCTGCTCTGCTTATAGCTTTTGGATGTCTCTAGAGCTCTGAGGAGCCCTGCCATTTGAGGCACTGTTTACTGCTGCAGTCAATGAGATCCTGCTGTTACGTGCATAAGCATAACCTCTGGAATGACCTCCGGACTCACTTTGAAACCTCTTAGCCATAAAACGTCTCACTTTCTCCTCTTCTCTCAACCTGCCATTTCTTTGCCAATGCATGACAGCATTATTTGTTTTCTAACAACCTCTTTTGGAAGTTAATTTTTTAAGGATATATACTTTTAACGTTATCTTTTGTCTTACTTCCCTTAATTGTTTACTTTTAATATTTTCATTTATTTCCTTAGGTGGTGAGAGATTTTATTGCTCTTACCTCACCTGTCATTATTCAGTAGTATCAATATAATTCACTGACTTTCTACATTATCTACAAGGAAAACTGAGGAAAGACAACCCCTTCCTGTTTTAGATAGCATTAGGTGCTTTCCTCCTTACTGCTTTTGGTGGCTCAGCAGAACAACAAAGTCTCTAGCTGATGGTGGATGTTGTTTTACAAACGTCCCTTCCCTAGCACATTTCCCCAGCACAAAAACCATCATTGTTACAAAATGGACAAGGTATTCCCTGGCACCCTCCTAATTCTCCTCTAAATATATTCAGTAATGGTACCAGGTCCTTCTACTGGAGCATTTTCCCATCTCCATTGGTGCCTAGACCAGCAAATTACTCTGTGCAATACAGAGAGCTTGGGAGAATGTGGGCATTAATTGTAAGCATTCCACAACGAACTTTGACCTATGCCCTCACTTTCTGTCTATGCCTTTTACATGATAAAGGTAAACCACATTTATTAAATATATACACGTTTTAAAATCTACACTCACTATGTTTAAGGGGCTATGCTACTGACTCTGGAAAATGTGAAATAGAAATTTTCCCATCTAACCAAGGAAATGAAATATATACACAAATAATTATAAAGCCTGACAGTATATAATAGTTATGCTATGAATCAAATCGACAATAGCTGACATGGGATTTCAGGACAAAAAAACGACTTCCAGAGAAGCCATCTAAAAATTTTTAAACCTTGCATTTTTTTGTCTTCAAAGATATTTTACATTGACAATCCTGTATTCTGGCCTGCTTTATGTTTTCAGCCAGAAGCAAATTCAGAAGAATGAGTCCTTTGGAGAAAGCCAAATGGCAAGTCATCTGTGAAGAGACAATTTCCTTCACATTTGGCACCTGTATATGTCTCAGGCTATTCCTAGCAAGCCAGAATGCCCTAGTATTGGTTCAGCAATTACAACTATATATTGGGGAGCAGATATCTCTTCACAACAACCTTCAGTTGTTATTATTTTTAAGGAGCTTAAAATAATCAAATAATTACCTTGTAAAATATACATGCAAATAAACAACTGCAAATTACAAATTGGGTTTGATTAGTCAATTTTACAACAGGAGCTAAGCGAGAAAAATATGACCTTATATTTACAGGTCAGGCCACCTTTTAACCACATCCCCTTTCACTCAGAATTCACTCAAGTTCACCATCGGGGTTGAATGGAATTATTGGAGTTAAGTGCTTCTAATTTTTATTAAATGTTCATTCATTTACTCATTCAACAAATATTAAGTGTTATTGAATAAGTTTAACATTGTCTATACAAAGGTAGACTTACACAGCTTACAGTTCAATAGGCTTGACAGGTCTTAGACATATTGAAACAAATAAATACATAATTAAAATTGATATACTATAAAGGAAAAGGACAAGTGCAGTCATGGGGATTCATGGGGAAAATAAATTTAGATGATCACTTAGGATTGGTCTCTCTTTAGAAGACATTTCATTTGAGGATTGAATGATGGGTAGGAGTGACCCAGATGAAGAATGGTAAACATACCAACACGTATGAAGGGAGAAGATTGTAAAGAGTTTGGATTGTCAGAGGAACAGAACTAAAGCAAACCTGTCTAGACAAAATGAGAGACCAAGGACTAGGAGATCCATTGGAAAAGTAGGTGAAGGTCAGACTTTATAGACCACATATTAACTTTGAATATTTAATACAGTTTTAATTCTAGAATAAGTTAAATATTTGTGAACTGATAATTACTCTCCTCTGCCTTTGTTTTCTTCTGTTCTATTTTTCCCCACGGAAATTCAAGATTCCTGAGTTCTTTCCTAAAAGCCTATTAGACCTTCAAACCCTTAGGAAAACTTAATTTGTAAAGTAAGGTGTCAACAATTAAGAAATAACCCAATATGTTTTTCCAGTATTGAATATTTCAATTTGTGTTTTTTCTGAAAGTGCTAAAATAAAGGAATGGAAAATGTGAGAATTTCAATAAATAGCCAATGGAAATGAAGGTGATATTGTGGCTGATCAAATTTTGGCTTTATCAAATTATATCTGTGACCATCATTTATCACTAAATGTAAATGTGTGAATAAGCAAAGCTCATTTTAAGCAAAATATTCTGCCTAAATAACACTACTTTCAGTATCAGGAATCAAATAAATGTTTCAGGCCAAGGGACCAGGAATAAATGCCTTTTAGTTTTATTTCTTCTCCAAGGCAAGCATTTTAAAGTGGAATTGTTCAGGCCACAGGATGTCAGTCAGAAGGAAAGAACCAACAGCAAGGCAGAGAATATTATTATTTCCAGTTACTGGTGAGGAAACTGAGGTCTCAGGAGGTTAAAAAGCTTATGTAAGGTCAAACTTAAATCCCATATGTATTAGTCAGGGTTCTCTCGGGGAAACAGAATCAACAGGAGATATCTGTCAATAATATGAGATTTTAAAAGAGTCTCTCACATGACCGTGGGGATGCACAAGTCCAGGTTCCACAGGTAGGCTGCAAACCAGGGGCTCCGATGAAAGGCCCTTGATGAGTTTCTGGGAGAAGTTGGCTGTCCAACGACGAGCTGGGAAATTCTCTCTGAATGTTGAAATCACCTCCCCTTTTAAGGCATCCAACTGATTGGATTAAAGCGTCACCCATTGCTGATGCAATCTCCCTGATTGATGCAGATGTAATCAGCCATCCATGCAGTAAGCTCACTGGTGATCGAAGTCCATAAATGCTCTTGTATTACAATTAGTCCAGTGCTTGCTGGACCAAACACCTAGACACAATTACCTGGCCGAGTTGACACATTAGCCTAACCATCACACCATTCTTCTAAGTTTAAGTTTCAAGTCCTTTCACTCTTCCATCTTACATACTTGAGAAAAAAATTTCTTATAGCTCATTGTCCAATATGTGCATTATGATAGGATTTACAGATAGTTTAGAAAAATGAATTAAATTGGATTTTTCCTCATCATGCCCTCCCTCTCTGTATGCTATGATACATAGATCCTCCTTGCCCTGTAACTTTGCAGTGCCTCACACTGCGGGTAGAATATTCTTTCTCATGCCATTGATAATTGGGTTTCGCCTTCCATCTTGGTTTGGCCAATGGAATGTTAGTGGATGTGACACTACCACAGGCATTCACCATTCTTACATAGTTTAGCTTGCCCTATGGACTGGCCCTGTTGAGATCCACCATGAGAAGACCATGCCCTGAGGAGACACTAGTCCAAGAAGAATGTGGGCACAAGTAGAGTGACCTTAAGTTACTCTGTGACATGGAACCAATCGTAGCCATTCCCAGCTAAACCCAGCCAACTCACAGATCCATGAACAAGAAAGTCAATGTTAGTTATTTCAATCCACTGAGACTTTAAGGTTATGTAACCAAAACTAACAACATGCATGATAGTAGGTCTATAGGAAAATTATCTGTTGTCTATTATTATACCATTTAGGGACTCTGCCCAATCTGCCAAATAGTAACAGTGGAAAATGGCAAAAGATAAATATTTTCAAAATCACAAAATACTGAAATTCCATACACAACCATCTTGAAATATCAGGCAGATTTTGGTAACTACAGATGTATACATGCTTTGTAAACTTCCTCTCTTTTGCTCTAATATTATGAAATATTATGAAAGTAGTAAATGTGTACTTTCTTTTATAACATACATGTGAGAAAAGGTTTCAATATATATTTAGATGAAATCATATTTACCCAAGATATTCTAATAACAATATTAATATTAATAGTTACCATTTATTGTGTGCTATTTTGTTGAAAGCATTTTTTCTATGTATTTTACCATCTATTTTAGTCTATACATCCTAACTACTGTTTTAGAGTTAAAAACAGAGAATTCATGTAATTTAATAAATAATAGTATCTGGATTTGAAACAAGGACTTTTTTACTCTAATTCAATGATTTTCCCATAGGTACCCATAGGTATAATTGGAATCCTTATTCAATATTAATATTTTAAAAAGAAATACAAATTGAATAATGACTTACCTTATGATTTATTGCACTAATAAAGCTACCAGAGAGAAATTATCTTCTTGTCCAAAACAAAAAATCTTATTTCATTACCAATATTTTCCTTTACTTCTGGACATATATTCCATTCTTTCTCACCTTTCAAATAATCTTATTCACTCTTTGCTGTTCTCTATCATACTATTAATTTCTCCTTGTCTTCTCTTTCCAGTAACTTTCCCATTTTCTCAGGTCTCGTTGACTCTACAACCCAATCTGGCTTTCTTCACCTCTTCACTGAAAGTGCTCTCTTTAGATGCCCTCATCTAGTCACATGAACTTAAGTACCTCCTTATGATAAACCCAGACTCAAATTTCCAAACACTTACCTGGAATCTACAAGACAACATTGAATAGTTACCTCTAAACTAAGATGTTCAATAACCCTCTTGAAAGAAAATTCAATATATTGTGTCTTTAAAAACTCAAGTGGAGCTAGAAGCAATTTTTTACAAGCTCCTTTAATGATAATGATGGACAACAAGGTTTACAAACCCAGAATTATAATTTGATACAGAATTCTATTTCCATAGATGGAAATGGTATTATTGCTATATTATTATTTGCCTGTGATATATGATTGATATTTAAATTTTTGTTCAACACAATTAAAATGAAGATAATTAGTTTTACAGAATAATATGCCCTTTGGTGAAGAAAAGAGTAAGTTATTAATTCATATACCATGAAGAGGAGTTGAACAGAAAGATAATATATTTATATTAATATTTTCAGTTTCACAGATAGTCATAAAAGGATAACATTGAATTGCATTTGCTCAATCTAAGATTCAAACTGGGTCATGGAACAAGGGAGAACTAGCTTACACTGTTTTTTTGCTATTTAAGTGTATGCCCCTTTTAAGCAGACATAAATGACTAAAATGTTTTTTCCTTATTCTTCTTGCTCTACAATGTCCATTGTAAAGAGAAGAGATGGAATCTGTCAGATTTTCAAGGGTGGTCGGTACAAAGTTCTGAGTTATAGGGTACTAATTCAGCCATATCTTTAACTACTCGAGGTATTTTTCTAAAAGCAGCTGTCTCTTCCACACATTCCACAAGAATGACAAAAGATAATTTTTGTCTTAAAAGAAGGAAAAAAAAAAAACAGTTCACAACATAAGGATTATACATATATGGTTTTAAAAAATTTAACCAAATGTCTTTGTTGAAAATTTGAGGAAAGTGTAGCTTTCTGAATGCTAACCTTGGCTGTGATGCTTGAAGATTACTAACACAGTAATATTCAAGGGAATAATGAGTTATGAGAATGTACAGCTCTGTACCATGTTTGAAAGAGCACTGTACCATTTTAAGCTTGTTTGGAATGGGCTGAAGTTGCAGAGGTGCTGTAAAAAGAGAGGCAGCTGCTCTGCTGCCAAGATTTCAGGATATGAAGCAGTGGCTCTGTCCCAGGGGATAGAGCTGTAATGGAATAATCTCAGATGGGCAGAAAATAGAACATCTGAGCAAGTCATCCTTATTCGTACTTTTCATATGCTCACCCTTAATTTATAGTCCCCTTTATGAAGCCTACCCAACAAAATGTTCAAGTTTATCTATTTATTTCCTCACTTACAACATACTGGATTATTGATCTTGAGGCATCCTTACCTATCTAAATGCCATCATTAACTATTATGCACCATCATTTGAAGAGGACACAGGGTAGGCCTAATGCAAAATCATACTAGGACTTGAAATAAATATATTAATTGATTTTGCTTCAATTAGTGTAATATGTGTATACTACATACAGAATGTATACATGTATCTATTATACAATACTATATAGAGTATAATATAGTACATATTTTCCTAAATATGAAATATATATTATATAAAATTTATTCTATATATACATTATGCAATTCTATTAGTATCTATGATGCTCTGTCAAACCAATTGTGACAACCATCCTTTCCCAAACATCTTTCTGAATATAGTGTATTAGCTAAGTTCGTTGCCCTTAGAAATAACTTATATTGCCTTTCCAATAAGGTTTATTCAAAATCATTTTGCTATACTATTTTAACTGATATTTGGGACGATAGAAAGTCTAATAGAAATAACTACTGAATTCCAGGAGAATGACAGCAATTTCACCATCACTGCAGAGTAGACAATGTAGAACCTTAGATTACATCTTTAATATCAGAATCACAATTGATAGATATAAAGAACAAATATGCCATACAATTTAAAGTTTTTTGGAGAGAAACAATATCAACATTTTGAGGAGAAAATATCAAGATCCCTTAAAAGCAAAATGTGATTCTGATATTGAATATGGAGCATAATTTTTAAAAATAAGAACCATCTTCATTTAACTAAGACCAGAGCACAATATGACTTGCTGTAGAAAAAAACTTTAATTTATATTGGAATAAAATGAACAATTCTGATTTTTCTTGGTTTTACTAGAAAGATGTAGCACTCAAAATGCAAAGCATTTTTCCCTTTTGCTGTTGCAATTATTCCATTCAGAGTATTATTAGAAATCATCCAAGAAAAAAGACTGCAACATCATTTATTTTTTCCTGATGAAATTGCAGGAGCTGAAATCAATTGCTGTTGTGTAGGAAAAAAACCTTAAAACTCTAAATATAAAAATGGTTTTGTGAGATATGAATATAAGAATTTTTTTCTCTTCATTTTCATTAATAAGGAGACTTTTGACTATGTCATTTTAGTAATCTCTTCATCTATGTATCTTTCTGAACACTGTCGGAAAAATTGAGTGTGTTGTTGGATTTAAATGAGATGGAAAGTGCTAGACAGAACTTTTTAGGAATAATGCTTCCATTATATTGAGTTGCCTTTTGTGTTATTTTTTGAATTTGAAATAAAGTCTAAGTAAAAATAAAGAAAATAAAAATGGGAAATGTCTCCCTTATTGATTTCATAATATCCAAAATCCCTTTTATGTATACTTATACTGTGTGCAAGAAAGAAAGCAACAAATGTTTCATTCACAACATATTTAAGAATGTCAATGAAAATAATTTCTACTTAACTCACTCCTATTCAGATATAAGTTTGTCATCCTGAATCTGTCTAACCTTTCTTTGATATGATGAGATATTATAATTTGGGGAAAATTGAGTATAACAAGTATGTCTTTTGTTGTAAG
>JAQZBX010089118.1:0-12671 GCA_029593785.1 Cabassous unicinctus
TCAGCTCCCCTGGGGAGCCCAGGAAGTGGGAAGTGCTTGATTAGTTTCCATGAGCCTTGTTAGGGTCCCCTTGGTGAAGGGGGAGGTCTAGAAGAGGACTTATTTTGGGTCTTGTATTTCACAAAAATAAAAAAAAGACAGTCACTTTAAAAAATGAAAAATAAATTCTTCTTTTTAATTTAGTTTAATAGCTAAAAGCTGCTTCAAAACCTGCAGATAAAATCCTGCAGGGAAATTTATTGATAAATACAAGCAGGCTGAGAGGATCCACAAGGACCCTAGGAAGAACACTGATCCTCTTTACCTTTGTTTGACTGCTTGCCTGTGTGGTGGCTTGGTTTTTTCTCTTTTTATTTGTTGTCTCTTGCTTTTCTTTCCTCTTTCTTCTCCCCTTTCTTTATTATTTCATTTTTTTAAAATTAGGTGCTGCTAGCTTGTCTCTTCTTTGCTGTACTACTTCTTCAGTGATTTCCCATTCTCTGTCTATATTGATTTTGTATTCCAAACATTCTCTTATCCTTCCTTAATCTTTCTGCCTCCTGCTTTCTGTTGTGGCTCTTATGTACCATGTGTTTTCATAAGCCCACAATATAAGGGGGTCAATTTCTAATCTATCTATTTTGTTTTCTTCTTTTTTATAATTAATATTAGCTTTTTCTTTTTAGCCCTTTCTTTACTCTTTCTCTCCCTCCTCATAATTCTAGCCTTCTAAATCATTATATATATATTCCTGTATTTGGTTTCTCAGTCCATTGTAGGTACTCCAATTTTTTTTCTTTTTACTCTACACTGCCGACATGAGTTTAATATTCATTACATTAAGTCTTATTTGGCCCCTCTTCTAACTTTTATCAATATTATTATTATCCTTCTTCCTTTCTCATATCTTTCAATTCCTCTGGCCCTAATCTTTTGCCTTCAGGGGAACATAGAAAGAAGCAAGGAAATGAAATAAGAAGAAAAAGTTTCAAAGAGAAAAGTTATCACACACGGAGAGCCACCAGGTAAATAAAACTTTAGAGCAGAGAGAGAAGCTAATCAACTGAATAAATCCATCAAGATAAAATGATGACTTGAGGGCAACAAAAAATTACACACCACACTGAGAAACAGGAAAACGTGGATCAGTCCAATGAACAAACTAAAAGCCAGGAAGTGATGGAGAACATTGAATAACTAATCAAAGCTTACCAAACAAATATCATGGACCAACTTAAAGAAGTGTAGGAAGAGATTAAGGATGTAAACAAGACACAGGGAGAACATACTGAAGAAATTGTAAACATACAAAAAAAGATAACAAATATGATGGGGATCAATGGCACAATCCAAGAAATCAAAAAGATGCTGGATTCACATAACAGCAGATTTGAACCGGCAGAAGAAAGAATTAGAGATATGGAAGACAATACATCTGAAATCAAACAGAGAGTAGTACAGATAGACAAAAAGATAGAAAAAATCCGTCAGGGACTCAGGGAATTAACCGACAACACAAAATGCACAAACATACGCATTATGGGCATCCCAGAAGGAGAAGAGAAGGGAAAGGGAACAGAAGGAGTGTTGAAAGAAATAATGGTTGAATATTCCCAACCCTATTGAGAGAGATGAATGTGCAGATCCAGGAAGCACAGTGCACCCCAAACAGTATAAATCCCAACAGGCCAACTCCAAGACATATATTTGCCAAAAGGTCCAATGTTCAAGACAAAGAGAAAATACTCAAGGCAGCAAGAGAAAAGAGAATCATCACATACAAGGGAAGTGCAATAAGATTAAGTGCTGATTTCTCAGCTGAAACCATGAAGGCAAGAAGACAATGGTATGACATAACCAAAGTACTAAAAGAAAAAAACTTACAGCTATGAATTCTCTATCCACAAAAACTGGCATTCAAAAATGCTGGAGAGTTCAAAATATTCACAGATAAACAGAAATTAAGAGAGCATGTCAATAAGAAACCTGCACTTCAAAAATTACTAAAGAAAGTTCTACAAGATGAAAGGAAAAAACGAGGGAGAGAGAGTTGGAAGAGAGTGCAAAAACAACTAAAAAGACAAAAACAGAAATAAAACAATATATCACATACATTAACCAAAAGAAAACTGGCTGAAGTTAGAAATTCATTGCAAGTAATAACGCTGAATGTTAATGGATTAAATTCACCACTGAAAAGACACATATTGGCAGAATGGATAAGGAAATATGATCCATCTATATGCTGTCTACAAAAAACCCACCTTTGACCCAAGGATTCAAAGAGGCTGAAAGTGAATGGCTGGAAAACAATTTTACAACCTAACAACAACAAAAACACGGCAGGAGGAGCTATTCTAATATCAGAAAAATAGACTTCAAATGCAAAACTATTGCAAGAGACAAAGATGGACTCCATATATTAGTAAAAGAGGTAATCTCTCAAGAAGAGAGAACAATCATAAACATTTCTGCACCTAATAGGGGTGCCTCAAAATATATGAGACAAACTCTGGAAAAACTAAGTGGAGAAATAAATGCCTCTGCAATTATAGTGGGGGAATTTAATACACCATTATCAGCATTGGACAGAACATCTAGACAGTGAATCAATGAATAAACAAAAGCTCTCAACAATACATTAGAGGACCTGGGCTTGATAGACATATACAGAACAATACACCCAAATACAGCAGGATTTACATTCTTCTTCAATGAACATGGATCATACTCCAAGATAGACCACATGCTAGGCTAGAGAATAACTCTCAATGAATTCATAAAGATTGAGATTATACAAAGTAATTTCTCTGACCATAACGGAATGAAATTGGAATTCACTAAGGGCCAGAGAATCAGGTTAGGCAGAAGGATATGGAAGTTAAACAAAACACGGTTAGAGAAATAATGGGTCAAGGAGGAAATCTCAAAAGAAATGAGTAACTATCTTGAAACTAATGAAAATGACAACACAACATAACAAAATCTATGGGAGGCAGCGAAGGCAGTCCTGAGAGGGAAATTCATAGCCATAAATACTTTCATTAAAAAAGAAGATAGAGCTGAAATTGAAGACCTAACTGCACACTTGGAGGAATTGGAAAAACAACAACAAACTAACCAAAAGGAAGTAGAAAGAAAGAAATAACAAAGATTAGAGTAGAACTAAATAAAATAGAGAATAAGAAAACACTAGAAACAATAAACAAAAAGCAAAATCTGGTTCTTTGAGAATATCAATAAAATTGACAAACCCTTAGCCAGAATAACAAAGAAAATGAGAGAACAGATTCAAATGCACAAAATAAGGAATGAGCAAGGGGTATCACTACTGACCCCATATAAATAAAGAGTATCATAAGAGGATACTTTGAAAATTATATGCCAACAAGAATGATAATTTAGAAGAAATGGACAAGTTTCTAGAAACTCACAGCCTACATTGATGAAAGAAGAAATTGAAGAACTCAACAGTCCAATTGCAAGCAAAGAGATAGACTCAGTCATCAAAAACCTCGCAACTAAGAAGAGCCCAGGACCAGATGGCTTCACAGCTGAATTATACAAAACATTACTGAAAGAGCTAACACCAATTCTGCTTAAGCTCTTCCAAAAAATAGAAGTAGAAGGAATATTGCCTAACTCATTCTATGATGCCAAAATTGCCCTAATACCAAAACCCAACAAAGATACTACAGGAAAAGAAAATTACAGACCAATTCCTCTAATGAACCTAGATGCTAAAATCCTCAACAAAATACTTGCTAATCACATTCAACAACATATTTAAATGCTTATACACCATGAATAAGTGGGCTTCATCCCGGGTATGCAAGGATGGTTCAATAAAAGAAAATCAATCAATTTAAAACACCACACAAACAAATTGAAAGAAAAAAATCACATGATCATCTCTATAGATGCAGAAAAAGCATTCAACAAAATACAGCACTTTTTCCTGATAAAAACACTGCAAAAGATAGAAATAGAAGGAAACTTTCTGAATATTATAAAGGGTATATATGAAAAACCCAAAGCTAACATCATATTCAATGGTGAAATCCTAAAAGCCTTCCCTCTGAGATCAGGAACAATAAAAGGATGCCCACTATCACCACTCCTTTTTAACACTGTCTTAGAAGTAATTGCTCGAGCACTGAGGCAAGAAAAGGATATAAAATTCACCCAAATTGGAAAAGAAGTAAAAATTTCATTATTTGCCGTTGAAATGATCCTATATATAGAAAGTCCTGAGAAATCTACAACAAAACTTCTAGAACTTATAAAGGAGTTCAATATGTTGCAGGCCATAAGATCAATGCTCAAAAATCAGTAGATTTCTATACAACAATAATGAGCAATATGAGGAAGAAATCTAGAAAAAATAACATTTACAATAGTAACTAAAAGAATCAAATACCAAGGAATAAATTTAACTAAAGATGTAAAGGACTTATATACAGAAAACTATACAACACTGTTAAAGGAATTTAAAGAAGACTTAATTAAATGGAAAAATTCCCTGTTCATGAATAGGAGGACTAAACATCATTAAGATGTCTAGCTTACCCAAACTAATCTACAGATTTAATGCAATCCCAATAAAAATCAACACTGTATTTTTTAAGGAACAGGAAAAACAAACCACAAAATATATTTGGAGAGGTAAAAGGCCACAAATTGCCAAAGGCATACTGAAAAAGAAAAATGAAGTTGGAGGTATCACAGTACCTGACTTTAAAACATACTATAAAGCTACAGTGATCAAAACTGCATGGTATTGGCACAAGGATAGACCTACTGACCAATGGAACCGAATTGAGAGTTCTGATATAGATCCTTGCGTATACAGTCATCTGATATTCAACAAGTCCACCAAGCTCCCTCAGTTGGGAGAGAATGGCCTCTTTAACAAGTGGTGCTTGGAGAACTGGATATCCATATCCAAAAGAAGGAGAGAAGAATACCATCTCACACCTTATAAAAAAATTAACTCAAGATGCATGAAAGATCTAATATAAGAGCCAAAACCATAGAGACCTTGGAAGATAATGTAGGGAAGCATCTACAGGACCTTGAAATAGGAAGTGGTTTCATGAACTTCACAATCAAAGCTCAAGCAGCAAGAGAAAAAATAGATAAATGGGATCTCCTCAAAATTAAAAACTTCTGCACCTCAAAGGATGTTATTAAAAAAATAAAAAGGCAGCCTACCCAATGGGAGAAAATATTTGGCAACCATATACCTGATAAGAGCCTAATATCATGCATATATAAGAAATCCTACACCTTGAAAATAAAAAGACAAAATACCATTTAAAAAATGGGCAAGTGACCTGAAAAGACCCTTCTCCAAGAAAGAAATACAAATGGCTAAAAAGCACATGAAAAAATGCTCAACATCACTAGCTATTAGGGAAATGCAAAACAAAACCACAATGAGATACCATCTTACACCCATCAGAATGGCAGCTATTAAAAAACAACAGACTTTAAGTGTTGAAGAGGATGTGGAGGTATAGGAAACTTCATCCACTGCTGGTGGAAATGTGGAATGGTCCAGCCACTGTGGAGGACAGTTTGGCGAAAACTAACAATAGATCTTCTATATGATCCAGCGTTTCCACTGCTGGGCATATACTCAGAAGAATTGAAAGCAAAGACATGAACAGATATATGCACACCAATATTCATAGCAGCATTGTTCACAATTGCCAAAAGTTGGAATCAGTTCCAGTGCCCATCAACAGATGAATGGATAAGCAAAATGTGGTACATACGTACAATCAAATATTACTCAGCTGTAAGACGGAATAAAGTGCTAATACGCAGAATAACATGGATGAATCTTGAAGGCCTTATGTTGAGTGAAGCAAGCCAGGCATTGAAGGATGAACAGTATATGACCTCACTGATTTGAATTGAGGAAAGTGAGCAGTCTCTGAGAACCAGTGTCTGAAAGATAGGTTAACAAGGGAGAGAAAGAGAAGTGTAGGTTGTAAGCCATCACCTATATGGACATACTCTATGGTAAAGTGATAGTGTATAGTTGCATATTGAAGGATAGGACAGATGGACAGTGATATTACTGGGTTGGGTGGTGCAGGGTTGACAGGTGGGTAGATCAGGAAGGGCAAGTTAGAATACCCAGAGCATGTAACTATGAATCTTATCATTCCATGAGTCAAGACACGGGAGTGTCATATGAACCAGGGGGATGGGGAGGAAGAACAGAAAAGATCAAATGGGTTACTTAGTGGTCATGGGAAATGTTTTTCATTACTTTACAATAATGGACATGGGACATGGTAAATATAATCAAAAATTATTAAACTGTACCATCTAAATTGTAAACTATACTGTAAACCATTGACAATGTTTAGTTGCTATATTTCACTATCTGTATAACATTTATAATAATGCTAACATCCATTTAAAAAAAAGGTTTTAATGTGGGGTGGGGATGGGGGAGACAGGTTGGGTATGTGGGAGTCTCTAGTATTCCATGTGTGACTTTGCTGTGACCTAAAACTTCTTTGAAAATTAAATCAAATTTGGGAGAAACTGGGGAATGAGAGGGGGAAGGTGTCATGGTACACTGGACATCCAATAATGCAGTGATAAAAGGAAAAAAGAATAATTTTTTTAAAAGGAAATTTTTTTGTTTTTCCCATTTTTTTTTGAATGTCCCAATCCCCTAATTATATTTTATTTTTAGGTTTTTTTTCTTTGTTTCCTTGTATTTTATCTCTTGCATATAAGCTTAACATTATTATTTCATTTTCCTATTAATTGTATTTGGTTATTATATGGGCTTCATCTTCAAGGAAGGTTTAGGTCACAGAAGGGTTACAAGTGGAGCTGCTCAGGATCATTGGTGGGGGGTGTCTGGGATGGGGGATTCATAGGAGTAAGTTCATCTGAATATACATGAAAGATATATAAAATTGTTCAAATTATCAAGGAATGGAGCATGGTTACAGTGGGTAGGCAATCATTCAATAAATGAGGGAATCTGAATTCCCAGCTTGGAGAGCTCTGCCACATTCTCCAAGGGAGCAGCAAAAGTCCCCTGAGTGCAGGGGAAGTGTCTGGCAAAAGAGGATGGCCCACTGATGGATTATTGTTATTGATGTCTAGCCTTATGAGTCTTTTCTATTGAAATAGAAACTTAGCCTACTGTTATGGGGTGCCTAAGGGTTGCCACCTGAGAGCCTCCTTGTTGCTCAAATGTGGCCTCTCTCTAAGCCAAACAAAGCATATGAATGCATTACCTTCCCCCAACGTGGGACATGACTCCCGGGGATGAGCCTCCCTGGCAATGAGGGATTAATACCAAGTGCCAACTGGCAACATGACTGGAAAAAGACCTTGAATAAAAGGGTGAAAAGGTAAAGACAAATGAGCTCATGTGGCTAAGAGACTTCAAAGAGAGTCAGGAGGTCATTCCATAGGTAACATTTATGCTCACCTCAGTAGGATCATAAAACACCATAGTGGATATCACCCCACACAGAAGGGCTCGTGATGGGTCTGGAGACACCCAGGTCCTATATAAGGGGGGATAGCCCCAGAGATTGATGCTGTATCAGTGGGCTCTACTTTGGAATCTGTGTTCCTGAGAGTGACAGAGTTGGACTCAAATAAGACCCCCCCTGCACATGGCCATCCATCCCTTCTATTCAAACCTATATGTGATGCTAGAGTTTGTAGATATACTTCCATAGACTGGAGCCTCTGGCCTACCTATGTGTCAGCTGTGCATGGAATCTCGGTGGAGCTGCAACTCCTACTCTACAGCTCAATGGAATCACCCAAGTCACCTGGTGAGGAGACGATGATGGGCAACGACCATCCCACGGAATGGAGAGAGCCTGCAACTGCAGGCAGGATAATCCCATCCATCATATCCATGGGATATAAGCCCCCTTTCACGTGGCGGTGGAGTGGACATCACCATCCCAGTCCCCACAGGATTGGAGAAAGAGCTATGGAATATAGTGGACTTAATGGTATTCTGTTGTAGACATATTGTGATTCAAGCAATGGAAGAAATTATAACAGTGAGGTGGAGCCAGTGGCCACTAGAAACTTTCAGGGCAGGGAGGAGAAGGGCAGTTGTAATACAGGGGCTTTTTCAGGACTTGGGGATTATCCTGAGTGATGTTGCATTGATGGATACAGTCCATTTTACATCAGCATATACCATGCAGACCTGTGTGGAACAGAGTGTGGTCTACGATGTGAACTGTGGTTTATGCTTAGTGGCAAAGCCCTTGGTTGTGTATATCCATTGCAGGTGATGTGCCACACTAATGAAAGATGTTATGTGGTATGTTATGGGAGGTGTTGGAGGTGGGGATCATGGGAATCCCTGTAATTTCTGTGTAACATTTTGGTAATCTAAGCACCTTTTAAAATATGTATATATACATATATAAAATTACATTTATGTAAGCAAATGCACATAAATGCATATATATTTATATATCATTTTACAAATATTGGTTTGTATTGTGAAAAATTTGATTTTTACCCACAATAAATAAAAAAAAAAGAATAAGTCATACTGTCACATTAATATATTGTCTACTTAATGGGATTTTCTTAACTTCTATTGGTTGGATTTTTATATATAATTGTTATATTTAATACATAAATGTTATTAAGGTATATATGTATTGGTGAAATTGTATAGTGTTCCTAAAGTTTTGTCAATACCCTCATTGTCTATAAAATGTCCTGTTAATAATCAGCCTCATGGTAAACAAAAGCATAAGGTTACCAGGCATATTTTGAGGTATTCTTAAAATTATTTCCAGGTCACAAAACATAAGTTATTTCATAATAAACTCTCAGTAGATCTTTTCCTTTATAATACAATAATAAATTAACCATAACCATTTTTTGTCTTTTAGTTTTTAAGTCTTTTTTAATGCACATATAATTTTTTTCTTTTATTCTAATGTTTTCCTGAAAACACTGCAATCAGGTCCAGACTGAAATGATTCACCTTAAAAGATATGCTGTCCCAGAGACTTGTAGAAAGGGCTGGGTCACCAGCTTCTAAAAACATTGTTTAAAGAACTTTAACACTGTCCCATGGGACTAATTTAACATTTCCAAAAATCTAATGAGAAGCTGATAAATTCATGAAAATTGCTAACACAGGATTGAGCAGAACAAGGATTAATAACATAGGACTGAATGCATTGATAAAATATTAGTATGGATTTTGTTTAAATTATTGTTGATACTTTAATATTTTATTTTTTTAAATACAAGGAATTCCTTTTGGGTTGCCATTAAGCTATAAATTATTTATAAAACATTTATATTTTTCATGCTGGCTGGTCACCTGGAATTTGGAAAATCTTAATAAATATTCTTATTTTCATGGATATATATTTATTTACCTCAGCCCAATAATCAAATGCCCTCCTTGTTAACAAGATATAATTGGAAAAACAGCTTATATAACCAAAGCCATAACTAGTTTATCATAATTGAAAATAATTTTGACTCAATCTTACATTTCAAGGTGACTAAATTCAGAGCATAGTCCAAATCTGGTTAATTTTGTTTTTTATTATAATTGTTATGCTTTCTCTTATTTGTTGTCTCATCTCTAATATAATACCACAACTACCCTACAGCCATGTAATTCACCATGCTAATGCACCAGACTCTTATAGCTCATACTTGTATTTATCTTGTAGCTTGTACTTATGAAATTTATGACAAAGCTAAACTTAATTTTAACTAATCCCTATGAATCACTCCCTTTAAACCACTATTTTTCTCAAATGTGGCAAAACCCTAAACTCTGCAGTTAAACCTCAAACATCCCCTTATGTGGGTCATAACTCCCATGGATGAGCTTCAGTGGTAAAGAGGGATTAAAAACAAAAGCTAATAAGTGATGCTTTTGTAGAATGATCTTGATCAAAAGGAGGAAACAAGAAAAGAGATAAAACAAAATGGAGCTGCTATGGTTAAAAGATTTAAAATGGAGACAAGGAGTCATTCAGGATGTTACTCTTAGGCATATCTCAGTCAGTTATCACAAACTGCTGAGGTATGCAAGATCAAAGACAATGCTTCTGAGGACATCTAATGCCAGAAACAGGTATAAAATAAATCATTAAATTCTCTATCATGGAGGACCTTTAGAAAAACCCAAACACTAACAGCAATTCTTTACAAAATACTTATGCAATGTCCTTCTTTGTCTTTAAAAACACTCTCTCTTGCATGATCATATATTGCATTTAGTTGTCATTGATTCTTTAGTAACTTTTTCTTCTTATTTTAATTTGGGGAATATAAACAACATAAACTTTCCCATCACGACAACTTCCAGACATATAATTTAGTGGGATTATTATGGGTGATGTTCCACACTGATGAAGGATGTTGGTGTGGGATGTTGTGGGAGGTGTGGGAGTCAGGGAACATGGGAATCCTTGTAATTTCTGAGTAAAAATTAGGTAATCTAAGCACCTTTAAAATATATATATATATATATATATATATAATAACATTTATGTAAGAAAATAAACATATATGCATATATATTTGTATATCATTTTACAAATATTGGTATGTACTGTGAAAAATCTTGATTTTTATGAACAATAAAAAATAAAAATAAAAAATAAAAAAATAATTTAGTGGGATTAATCATATTCACAATATTGGGGTATTGACACACATTTCCATTACTAGAACTTTCCCTTCATCCCAAGTAGAAACCCTACACCCATTAGGCATTACCTCCTTATTCTCCTGCCCTCTATCCCTTTCTAGAGAAGTCACAAACATCTATTAGGGGCCATTGTGTAGACCTCATATAACCTACCTCCTCTGAAAATTTCACAAACACATGCTAAATGGCCATCCCCCAGCTTTCCACTACCTCCACATCTTTTACTATTCTGTGCCATTCCACATCTGGGGAAGAAGTTATGTCTAATGTAAAGGCCTTACCATATCTTAAACCAAAACTCAAGAACTATCAGCCCCAAACACCTATCAGAAAAGGAATTCTCCGTAAGAGGTCCCCCTCAATCTGAGGTGGAAAAAAACAATTCAGACAGTATAGATTGGGCTCTCTTCTCTGGAGTGAAATGGGGCATGCTGAGCTGCTATCAAAACAACCCAGAGCAGATGTCAGCAACTCTGGGGGACCAGCCATGATGAGAATACTTCCCCTACTCTTTTGTATTCTTTGTACTATGTTAGTGGAAAGAGGATTTACTCTTTCTGGGCTTTTTATTATGCACAATAAAGGTATCATTTACAGAAAGTTTTCTCTTGTACCGTGTGTTTATGTTCCCACAATGTAACTTGGTAGCACATTAGTCCACAACGCTGGCAACCTGAACTCTAATGTGTCTCTTTGTGCCTGTATATTCTCTGATATTTTCTTTGAAGTTACCATGAGGCTTAAAGTAACATCCCAAATATATAACAATCCTTTTTGCTTTGATACCAACTTAACCTCAGTATTGCACATCCACCTCTTCTCTCCAATTTTAGGTTGTTCTTGTGGTAAATCACAAGTTTATACATTATATGTCCAAAACCACAGAATTATCATTACATATTATGAATTTGCCCTTTGTGTCTTACTGGAAATAAAAAGTAGAGCTACAAGCCAACAATACTTTAGTACTGCCATTTATATTAACCCATGTCATCATCCTTATTGGAGATCTTTATTTCATCACATATCTTTGACATGTGATGTCATGTGATTGTCCTTTCCTTTAAATCCCTTATAATCTGCAGTCTCTTCTAGGGTTGGTTTAGAGTTTACAAACTTCATCAGCTATTAGTTATCACAATATGTCTTTAGTCTCATCCTCATTTTTGAATGACAGCTTTCCTGGGCATGGAATACTTCTTTGGCTATATTTTGCTCTCAGCACCTTAAATATATCATCAAACTGCCTTCTTGACATCATGGTTTCCTATGAGAAATCAGCATTTAATATTATTGAGCCTTCCTTGCATGTGACATATTGCTTCTCTATTAGGGATTTCAGAATTCTCTCCATATCTTTTTCATTCATCATTTTTTAATAATATGCCATGCTTTGGGTTTATTTGTGTTTACCTTGCTTGGAGTTCATTGAACACCTTGGAGGTTTATTTTCATGATTTAGCTAAATTTGAGAAATATTCAGCCATTTTTTTTTTTACTATTCTTCCTGTCCTTTTCTATCTTTCTTCTACTGGGACTCCCACAATGCATATATTTGTATTCATAATGAAGTCTCACAGGTTCGTCATGCTCTGTTACTTTCTCATTGTTTCTTCTTCTTGCTCATCAGACTGGATGATTTCTATTGTCTTAATGTTCATTTTTCTTTTTGTCTACCCACTCCAATGTGCTGTTGAATCACTCTAGGGGATTTTTAATTCCTGTTAATATGGCCTTCAGATCTGTTTGTTTCATTTTCATAGTCCAATCTCTCTTGATATTCCCTTTGTGCTCATCCATTGTTTTCCTGATTTCCTTTACTTTTTTATTTTTTAAGGTTCAGGGGTTGGGGATTAAATCTGGGACCTTGTTTTTGGGAAGCTGGTGCTCAACAACTGAGCCACATTGACTCTCCTTCCTTTATTTTAATCCATGTTTTCATTTAGCTCTTTGTGCTTGCTTAGGACCATTTAAAATTAAGTCT